>VZTZ01013606.1:262684-312939 GCA_013400955.1 Drymodes brunneopygia
GGCGGGGGAAAAGTGGATGAAAGTAACGAGGGGGCTGCGGAGTAAGGCACGAAACCCCTGCAAATGGTGTGTGGCAGGCAAGGGCTTCCTAGCAGGAGCCCAAGGAAGGCGAATGCGAATAGTCACTTGTTTGGAAAAGAACTTTTGAATTCTCCTGCAAAAGCCCAGATGGGGAACTCAGCCTTGAAGTGGATGAGCTCAGACACTGTGCTGGTGATAGGCCAGACGCTTTTTAAGAAAGAAAACATTTCTTCTATGTTTGTGTCTTTAATGGCAAACCAGTGCCTCGGATCATTGCTGTGACACACTCAGGAACAATGTTTACTGTGAAATGTCCCCCAGAATCACCAGCAGCACCTTTTCTGAAACTCACGTTATGGCTCAGGTCATTTTCTCCCATGAACTGATTATTGGATGCAAACCAAGATATTTAGAAAAATAAAGTACGTTCTCATTAAGTGTTATTATTACTGTCCCTGCGCAACAAGATTTTATGATGAGAGATGCCAAGTGAAATGATGGTAAGGAAGTGCCATCCATGGTGTAATACTAACAAAACTCCTAAATAATGACTTCCAAATTAAGGATTTAGTCAGTTTTTCAGAGAACTAAAATGCTGAAGCATTGATGATGCTGCAGCAAATGAGCACTTGGTACACACCATTCCATCCAAAGGAACAGTGAAGACAAAGACACTGTCCCAGATACAGAACCCTGTTTCTGATCTGGGAAAGCTGAATAGGAACTGAGGCCTCCATTTATGTATAACTGGATACGTAGCTGGAAATAAATGGCACTCTCACACTGCTGTGTAGTGAGGCATTCTCTTTTAAAGTAATGTGGAAGACGATGGTACCTGGTCCATCTTCTGAGGAACACCACTCCCACTCTCAAGGCCAGTGCTTTGGAAAACATGACCCTGGCATGCTGCTGACCAAACCTGCTCGCAGAACGTCCTCCACGGAAAGGCCGACACTTGGCTGGAAATCATCCTGCTATAATTCAGATTTCTGCTCAGCCTTATCATATCATATATCTGAAATGCTCTTGGATGATAAACTATCTCCTCTCCACATGGTGCAGCCCTGTGCTAAGATATCCGAGCCTGCTCCATTACGGATGCGCACGGGCTCCGGCAGAATGCCGTATCTGCTTCCCGGGCTTGGCTGGCTCTGGAGAGCTGACAGTCATTCAGAACTAGTTTGAGTAGCTCCACATGTCATTCTCCTGCACTGCATGTCTTTTCTTTCCGATAAGCAGCTGTCCTGCACATTCTTCAGTTAATTCTTTCTGGGTCAGATATGGCCTCAATAGACTGTATCATTTTGCCCAGAGCTAATTCTCCAAAAGCAGTAGGAAAGTCTTTGAATATGTTGCAGCATTTTCCAGGAATTGCTGCTTAGTAAAGAAAATTCAGTTGATCACAAGTCTCTCAAAAAATGCTTGCAGGGAACCTTCATTCCTCAGGGATGGATGCTGTGGTAATATTACATTAAACATGGGAAGGTCTACTGGCAAAGGCCTTCAATGCTGCAAGTGGAGAATAAATGGCAGAAAATACTGTAATTCTCAAATAACTGAGATAAGCAAATGAGAACATTAGAGAAAAAATTAAAAGCAATTAAAAATAATTCTGTATTATTTCCCATTATATAGACTATAGGAGATCACAGTGATTTGGCAGATTTCAAGTTAGTGGATTTTATGATGATGCTACAAGTTATTTATAAAAAAACAGCAATATTTGAAGAGCCTAAAGTTACTGCCTTTTATGTCAACAATTTTTTTAACTGCCATCTTGTGTGGTTTGAAAGAGCAGAATGAAGTAAAAACAGGTATGTGGGGTTTTTTTTTTAGAAACTGTTATGTTCCACTGAATTTCCTGTGCAGAAGTGCTGTTGCTCATCTTATGTCTGATTAACTTTTGCTCTCTGAAAGTGTTATCAGACCTGTAACCAAGCAAACAGCAGAGCAGATGGCCAGTGCCAGTATCGGTGTTTCTGGTCTGGGTGCTTAATGAGATCTGAGAGTGTAACATGAGCCTCTTTCATTTTGTCTGTCTCACATGGCAGATATAGTTGGTGCAAGTGCTCTTGTTGCTCAAGGTCACAGATTCATCAATCAAAAGAGAGCCCTTCCCATTAATCTTTTACCTGCTCATGACAGTTCCATACATCTCAGGAGCTGCCATGTCACACTGAGTGCTGTTGCCCTGAGTTTGGGACAGTAGTGCTGTGGAAGACAATCAGGTTAAGCAGAAATTAGTCACCATTTAAAGCACATTAGATGTACTGTACTCTAAGTTTTCATTCATTAACCCTAAACTAAAAATACCTCTTTTTTCCTGTGGAATAAACCTACAGTTGGGCCAAATCTCCCATCCCACACAATCTATGTCCCACACTGTGAAGGTGAATGTCCAAAACATTTCTCACCTTACACTTGGAGATAGAAGTATTTACTGCGAGTGGTTTAGAAAATCTCAGCACCCCCATCATCTCCTCTCTGCGTGCACATGTCTGAGGGTGAAGCTGGGAGTGTGCCTGGGAGGGAGGCCACTGGGTCCATTTGACCAATACTTACAGCTGGTTCAAGGTCCTGGCGCCTCTATGCACCGACAGAGGGATGTGAAACTTGTGGTAGAGATTTGTGTTTGTGGCTGAGAAGTGGTGCTTTTTTGCCTTATTTAAATTGCTAAATTTGGTGAAGATACACTCTTGAAATACCTATATGCAGTTGCACAGTAGAGACTTGTTTGACTTCTAAGTTCTTTGTAGTAAAGGACACGTCCTTCATCCTGCATGGCTCATACATCACCCCCTCCTGGGGGAGAGCAGGCACAGAGGTGTCATGGCTTTTGGAATCTCTTGTATCTGGGGTTACAGGAGAGGTGACCAAGGAAATGTTCAGTCCTAGCCACGCCCTCACTTTCTGTGCCCAGGAAATGTGACAAAAGCAATGTAACTGGAGGCAGGAAAGGAATCGGGGAGGAGAGCACAGTTAGGGTAAGAAGGGGAGATAATGAGGAGGAAAGAAGGAGTAACGGAGATGGAGAGGGATCCCAAGTAGGAGGGCAGAGCCTAATTATGGTCCGCATTTTCAGTCTGTGTGGGTGTACATACAGGGATCTGAACTGCAGGATGGCTTCCATGGCTGCTGAGATCAGTGGGATAGCTGCTCTGAACGTGGCACATGCCTAAAATGACAGGTAGTCTGAAAAATGAGGACTTGGAGGGCTCATATTGTGCTTCTGAAATCATTGCATTTTTAATGATTTCAGCCTTAAGTTTTATGGCCTGTTCTCCATCTACCGAGTGAATGTAAGAGCATCTTCTTTCACAGCTGGATAGTAAAGATAAATCTTTGATGTTTATTGAGCATTAAAACTACAGTGAAAGCTCCATACAAAAAGCATTGAGGCAATTAATATTCCTGCTTTCCTCTGCATGGAATGGAGTTCAGTGGTTTCCAGAAACCTGTATGTAAAAAGGTTATTGAAATCTCCCCTTATGCATATCCACAACAGAGATGAATTCAGGAATTTTAATCCTGGGATGGCACAATTTGTAGGTAAGGGCTTTGCAGCTTTAGAATTACTTTACTATGCATTGTTAGACAAAAGTGGAATAAGTACTTTGAAAGAAACTGAATATGATCAAAAGCTTTCTTTCTAGAAATATCTGCATTTTAGTAGGAAGACTTTCACAGTGAGAGAAGAGTTTCTAACTCCTTTTTGCCAGTTATGGATACTACTATTTAACTTTGCCACCACCTGAGATGCTTGTGTACTATGTTTAGCTAACTCTTATAATTATTTAGATATTTGATGAACTGTCAGGATTGTAGCAGTTTAAAATGTGCGTTGAATCTTGTTCTCTACGTCGAGCTGGCAGGTCTGTGGAGCATTGAGTCATTAATATTTTCTAGTGCCTGCATTTGTGCTATACTGTGGCAGAGAAGTAAGAGATCGAAGAATGGCATAATTCTTACTTGTCCTAATCAAATATTAAAATCCGAAGGCTATTAAGAAGCTGGATTTATGAACCATGATGTCGTTTACCTCATGGTCATTTTTTAGGCACAGGGTGGTTCTTGCATGTTTTTTTTCTAGAACCACCTCTCCAACTCTTGGTCACCTTTCTCCAAGAAGATATTCATCTTTTCATACTAGAACTAAGTTAATAATATGAAAGAAAATGTTAATGGTATGACCTGCCTGCATTCATTACATGAGCAGAGCTCCTGGTTGCATTCAGAGCTCTGCAAAAAGACCACAAGGTTTTGCCTTTCACAGCAAAAGCCTTTATGTATGCGAGTGAATAGAGCAAATTGCTATGAAATACCTGAATGCCCAGTTATGGACTCACAACTGAGAGGTTAAATGCCAAATAATAGCATTATTGATGTAAGACAGAAGGATTCTCTTTAGTGGAAAGCCGGTGTTCAAACTACCCATCCAGATTTTTGGTGTTTTCTGCCATATCCTCTTCCCTTTGTACCCATTTTGGCGGCTTTTCCCCCTTCCTCTGTCAGCATCTTGTTTTTGATCTTTATTCGTCATCGCTTTCTATGCTTTTCTCTAGCAACAGAAACATATTTACTTGCAAGCTGATCCCATCTGTGCTCCCGCATTGTAGAGCTTCCCCCCGCCGTGGCACTGCCTGTCTGATGGAGTTTCATACCACGGGTGGGAAGCTCCAGCCTTACGGAGTGCCAGGATTTCACACCGTGGATCAGGCAGGCAGGGCACTGCCCACTGGGCATGGGGTTTTATTTTTTAAAAAAAAGAGGGTGGGCAGTTTTTCTTGTGTAAGAAAATGCAATAATACTGTAATCATTTGTCACCTGACCGTTCGCTGAAGTGGAAGAGTGCTGAACTTTTAATTTAATTGGGTCTCTCATGCTTGCACTGCTTCCTGCTCATGAACCAGAATATATGAGGACTATAACTCAAATATACACTAAGCTGTCCCTGCTGCAGTCTCATCCCTTGCAAATTAAGTAGGATCAGGACTCAAAAGAGATAACTGAGGAGACCTATGTCCTGGAGTAAATTACCGTGAATTACAAAATGATGGTTTCTCTCTTAATAAAAAATGAACTAATGCTCCAGTGTGACACTATGGAACTCTTCAGTTTATAAAGGTACTGTCTTTCAGGAAATATATATGTTAATCCAGCTGTCATGCATAAATTCTCATTTGGAGCCTGATCTAATTCCCATTGAAGTAGTGATGGACTCAATCTACTTAAATTTCTCCATGCAGTTTCACGGCTTTCCACTATCTTCATCTGTTGTATCACATTACTGCGTGTGGGTAGAGTTGCCACATTCCACCCATGACACAACTGTTTCAGTGGCAAGTGAAGTGATACGTGCATATGGTACACGCAGGCTTTACACAAACCGTATGCTTTCAGACAGCTCTCTGTGCAACGGGGGGACGCTGAGAGGATTCCTGAAGAAAAAGTCCGTTTGCTACGTTATTAGAAAATGTAGTAAACTTTGTTTATTATCCCCATGACCTTACTTTTGATATTTGAGGGGCAGAATGAACGATTTATTGTTTACCTTTTGTAAATTAGCAAGTCAGATTACTTATTTTGAATAGCAATAAAATGGTTGCACGAGGATTTTGGAATCAAGTTCTTTAATTTTATTATTTACTATGTCAAATCTTAGGCCCAAATTTTGCTTATTTAACAGCAAGCAACTTCATAAAATTTCCAATTACAGTTATACATAGTCTTCTTTATGGAATGTGTTTCAAATTTCCAAGACGTTGAATGTCCTCATTGCTGAATGTTTTATATAGGAGGTTATTATTATTTATCTGAAGAATTTTGGCTAAGGGCAGTCTCTGGTGGGGAAAAAACCCTCCAGAGAATTTATAGAGTACACTTTAATCCTGAGGCTATTATAGGCCTACTATTCTTGGTTTTTTTTAATTGATGATTGCAAAAAAAATTACAAAATTACTGAATAAATTTAACTGGTAGGTAAGTGTGGCTATTTATTTTTTTATCAATTGAAAAAATACTTTCCTTAGGACATTATGTTTGAAGAGAGACAGGACAACATAATATTGGGTCAAACACCAGCACAGCCAGAATAATTAAATATGAAAATTTGCCAGCCTCTCATGGAGCTACAGATTAGATCCCTCTCCTCCTGCAGGGCCAGATCCAATCCTTTGGGACATGCTGGAGTAGGATCACCCAGAGTAGTGTGGGCACGTCCATGTGTGTGTGAGCTGCTCACCGCAGGATGCTCCTGCACTCAGAGGAGGCTGCGGTACCTTGGAGCTCTAATTTCTTTTCAAAAGCTTTGAAGGCAGGCATTGGAGCTGAGGTAATAAACTGGAAGAGGCTTGTTTCCAAGCACTGGCAGACCTCAGTGAGCTGAAGGAACGCAGGGTATTCCTTGCTGCGAAGGGCGGGGGTGACTCAGTGTCTGCAGCCATGCCGGCTGAGAGGCTGCACCACAGAACAGCTTCTGCTCAGAAGAAGGGTGAAAACCATTGCCTGCTTCCCAGGTGATCACTGCAGGTGACAGGAAGAAAATTTGTCCAATATTCACAGCTGGTAATTGGTGTGGTACATTAAGGGCTTTTCCACTCCTTCCAAAATATTAAGCACTTTGAATAAATGCCCCCGGGAGGGACAAAATGCCAAGCTGAACAAGCTGCTGATCTGACCTGCTGTTGTTTCCTCTGTGTCCAGAATTGTTGGTCTGCAAGATTAAAAAAAGGACAAAAATTTGTCGGATAAAAAAATCAAAACGTTTGAGCCTAATGCAGCAGGCTCAGGCTAAATCACGTTTCCCAAAGTGTGGCTTTCAATATCGAGCCTACTCCTGAGGAACTGGCAAATGCTCAACGAGCACAACACGGAGACAACTGGCAGCCTGAGTCATTTTCGCATGTGATTGTTGAATGTGACAGATTGAGAATAGCAAGGAGTACGAGTTCATGCTATGAGAGTGAAGTAACCCAGCATCCGCTCGCTGGCTCGAGCCTACAGAGAGATGTGGAGTGCTGTGGCAGAGAAATGCCATCGAGGCTTCGGAAAAATGGGTATAACACACATGTTGTTTTCTTCCTTTGCTCATTTTTATTTCGCCATAGAATGTTTCTCTCTTGTCTTCATGGCAGATGGAAAGTAAAAGAAAAACCCCTTGACATGTTTGTAAAGCCTGGATCGATATTAACTTACTCGCCTTTTTGCTTTTTCTCTGATTACCTTTTACCTTTTTTCTTACACTGATGCTGTACTGGCCTTTTTATTCTTTAGTAGTTACTGCTTCAGCATGTTGGCTGTACAGAAGTGGTTTCAGATAAAACTGGGGTACACTTGCTTATGGAAATGGTCCCTTCCAAACCAGCCTGGTGGGGTTTCCTTTCAGAGCAGTCTGCAACAGTCTGGGGAAGTCCAGGGGAGTTACCGATGAAATATCTGCTGCAATCCAACCTCACGTTCCCGTTGATCAGAGTATTATATATGAGTCACTTATTAATTGAATTTAGCCACACTTTATTTTCACACATGTTCTTGGAAAGGGCAACTTCTTCCCAATTTCTTTTTCAGAAATGTTTGATGTGTGGTCTCTGCCAGCACAGCTGAGCGCTTCGGCTGTTGGGGACATGCCTGTAATGTGTTCTGCACTGGGCTGCTGTTGGAAGTCTGCTGCTCAGATGTGCAACATCGTATATGAGGGATTAGTTCATTTAATCTTAGTGCAACAATGTGCTTGATTCATTAGTTGTAGAGGTATTTAGAGGATTTTGGTTGAGAGACACCATGGAGCAGTGGCATGTTGCAAAAAGACTTTGAGGTGGGTAATGTTGATGCCCAGGGCCCTTGCAAAAAGAGGAGCTTCTGCACAGGTTGAGAAGGATAAAGGAAGATTTTTGATCTGTCCAGAATTTTTTCCCATATTTTTTCTCTTGTAAGATCTATGTGTAACCATGGGTTCAGAATGTATGTAGTTCTGTTTACAACAATTAGAACCAAACCCTTTTTCTCCCTTAATTCTTTCTTCATCAAGCCTTTGGGAAGATGATGATTCCTGGCAGCCCTTTAGCTGCAGTGAATGGTGAGTACCTGGACTGACTCCACTGGTCTCCATTTTTCTCTACAAATAATTATAGGTAATACATTAACACAGAGAGCTGCCTAATGCACCGGGCACGCTCTGTTTGCTCACCACAGCAACAGAAAAGGATTAAATGCATTCTTTGTGTTCGTGAGCTCTGGGCCCTTATTCTTGCCAGCCTGAGGTGATTTATTGCTTCAAATCTGAGCTGCCAGTCCCTGGTGGGGACGTGTGGAAGTGAAGTGACCTGTACAGAAATTGGTCTATTTAAACCCATATTTATTTGGTGAATTGTTTGCCTTAATGGCTGTTTGTGACAGCAGCTGCCACTCAGGGATGTGCCAGTGGGTGATGAGGGACCCCAGGGGAGCACCCAGGACTTGGATGTCTGGAGCTGCCATTGCTGTTTTCTCCCTCTTGGTCCCTCCATGTCTGACCATGGATCTGACACTACAAGAAACTGCCCCAGCCTGGGCACTTTTCTGACATTTCCTTTAACCTCTTCTCCTAATTCTCTCCTCAACGCTGCTGTTTGTTCATGAGAATTCAACAAAATGCCTGCTCTCTTGGGTGTCTGGTGCCTCTGAGCTCCCCAAGAGTGGCCCTGCATAGACTGAAGCTGCTCTCAGTGTCCTGGGGCCAGACTGGGACTTGGGGCTAAGGAGAGACCGTGGGTGCCAGGCCCTGCTGGGGACCCTGCTCTTCCAAATAATGGACAGCAGGTGGTAGCACATGTTCATTTTATCATTTTTGGGTTTTTTTAAGAATTAGGCTTTGCGAAGCTTCATCTGATTTTCTAGAAAGGGAAAGAGTGGGAAGGCCTCTTCCCAAGAGAATGAACGCCTGGCTTGCTTCCAAGTTTTTCAGTTTTTCCACGAAAGCTCAAGCCCCTGACATTTCTACAGACACTTTCCTTCCATGACTCCTTTGTTGTGTTACTGAAAGTGCCTGTCTTGGCTTGACTGCAATCCTTGCTGGGTAATTTCCCTGCAGAAGTGCACAGGTAGTGCTGAGCCAGCAGAGCACCGGGGCTGGGAACAGCAGCGAGCTCAGACAGACTCTGCAGACCTGAATTAAAGCTGAATTAAACTGGTTGCATCAGCTCCCAGGGCTGCTGAAAGGAAGCGTGCTCTTCCAGCCCAAAATCCTCCTGAGAGGTGTGAAGGTAGCCAGGGCAGCGTGTCAGACAGACAGGGCTGAGTCCACCCTCCAGCTGGCAGACAAAATATACAGATCCCTCTGCCCTGCAAGCTGAGTGGCAACAGGAGCAAGGAAAGCATTTTTAGATGACTATTCCTCCAGGGTTTGTGATAAGACAGTACTTTTTGTTTGCCTGGTGAGAGCATGGGCAGAGGCACAGACGTGGTTTCGAAATATCCAGCCCAGTTAATCCATGTGTCAATAATACATTCATCCTGAGATTTATTTAATAGACACTTTGTTTACTGCTGGCTTTGGAAATACTTCAGCTCCAATAAAAGTGCAAGCTTGTTTGTTTTTTTAATAACTGGACTTATGTAATTAACTGACATGTTATGACAGTCTACTGTGGCCTGAAAAGCAGAGCTTCAATCACACGTCTTAAATGAAATTAAGACAATCTAACCTCAGGTTTCTTGTTTGACTGGGTTTATAATTGCTTTCAGACTGCCCTTAAAAACGCCCACGTGTGGACAACAACACCTGCAGTTTGGCCACTGGGATAACCACTGAGTTGTTTCCTTGTCAGACCTGGACCAAAGCCCAGCTGACGAGTGCCAGAAGGCTGAACCCTCCTACGTGGCCCTTGTTCCCAGGTGTAGCTGGTTGTGTAAAAATATTTTATGTCTAATCTCTTATATCTGTATATATCTATTTATAGCAAGGACAGCAGAAATGCCAGCATTTTATGCCCTAGGAAATGGATACTGTCACAGGAATATGTGATTCAGCTTGGCTCCACTTGCTTTGAACTGTTTAGGTTTTCTCAGGATTGAGCTATAAGCCTATTGTAATTAAATTGAGCTTTTAGGTCTTGATTTTGACAAGCCAGAACTTTTCTTCTGCAGCAGCAGGCTGGGATTCTGTTCCCAAGCTAAAGTTAGAAAAAGTAACAATTTTCCAAGGAACAGGCCAGAATTCCAAATCTTCCAGAACTTCTGAGTAGTTTAAATTGGTTCTCAATACACTGTAGTCACTGTGTCATCTGTTTTTCAGTGCAAACCTGTCTCAGCCAGGTGCTTATTACCTTATGTGGCAATATAACCTTTTGTTTCATTAAACTTTTACCAGAAAAACCTCATTCATTTTCATCTGGATAATCTAGAAGATGAATTACCACTGTAGTCCTCCTGCTTTCCAGAGTTGTAGTTGAGCCAGCTCTCCAGCTTTTCCAGAAAAGCGAGCATTAATTTTGTGCCCCAGTAGTTGGTAAATCACATGGTAACTGTTAATAGCAAAAATGGCTCCTCAATGACGTTGCATTTTTTGTAAAGTTTACAAAAAAGGCCCAACTCTTTAGTAAATCATCCTGTAAGTGGAGAATAAGGGGGTTTGCTAGTGATGACTTACTTGTTCTTTAGTGAATGTAGAAGCAGTAACTGATATGAACTTGCTGGTCAGACATGGCCAAATTCTGACGTGTGATTGCAACATGCTGCTTCAGAAGGGTGGTGCTTGCAGAAATATCAGAGTGTGTAAGTAAAATTCCCTTCAGGATGGAATGATAGGAAAGCTCTGGGAACGAGTCCTGAAGTAGACTGAGTGTCCTGCCAGTAACCTTCACTGTGGTGACGTGGGAGGAACCACCCGTTGTAGGAGTGCAGATGGCTCACGTTATTAGAGATGTCCCCAGCAGGCTGGTCAGTTCTTTATTATTTAATTTCAGTACAGCAGGGAACGTGCAATTAATTGGAGAAGGGATGTGGACGAGCAGGATCCTGCCCAGCTCTGTAAACAGGACCTAAAACCTCAATCTCCCTTCCATCTTCTCATACCTGGGGCTGATGGTGTCAGGGGCTGGACCAGGGTCCAGGAATTCCTGCCTTTGTGTGGTGTCTTTTGTGCCTCCCAGCAAAAGAACCCAAGTTGTGAATAAACACTGTCATGGAGGGGACTGGGGCAATCTGGTTTTGCTTAGTGGTGTAAATGATTTTAACTTTGTTTCTCAGTCCTGGCTTTAAAAAAATAAATAGAATTTCTCAGAGACAAGGCACAGACCTTCATTCAGGAACAGAGGCACTTCAGTCTGAAAGGCCAACTGAGCTGATACAGGTTTTTCTCTGATTTGGGAAGCCCTGCCATTCGACCCCCTTGGTGGTGGTTCACATGGTGTAATACTTAAATGTGTCCCTTGACTGCCATTTGGTGCAGTTTTCTAGCCCAAGTGACAACATGTGCATGCCTAGAGAATAAAGTGACGCTTCACTTAATTTTGGCACAGAGCACAGTATTCCTGCCATTCCTGGTGGGTGAGCAGGTTAAAGGCTGTGTCCTGCCCTAGTTTAGCAGGGCTGTACATCAGCTCTGGCTCCCTGGTGGGATGTCAGAGGTTCCATTCTCTGGCTCCTGGCCAGGACAGGCAGGAACTCCCTCACAGTGTCCTGCTCTTAAATATAGATGGGGCTAAGGAGAGTGTTAGTAATCAGAGCAACTCCACCCTATATGGTGGAGATACAGTACCCTGATGGGAGATTCCCATGGAAAACTCTGGTAAAGCTGATAGGAATCCACAACTGACCTTTGATGTCTGCAGCTTTCAGATGCAAAATGTTCAACTTAAGGAAATGGTGAATCTGAGGTGTTCCCAAGTGGGTCCCAAGCTGAAAATGTATTTAGAGCTTTTACTATGGATGTGTGGGTTTGGTAGGGTCGAGCTAGAGGGAAAAGGTTTTCCTTTCTGTGAGAGGATGCTGTGGCCAATTCCTCTGCAGAGCCCAGATCCTGTGAGTCTTCTTTGATAGAAAAAAAGAGCTTGTCAGCTGGAGCTTTGCCCGAAGAGATTCAGAACATACCTGTGTTTTTGTCATCTTACACAGTTTTCATTTAAGTGTTTGTGGTGCTTAGGTGACGCTTGCAGAGGTCAGGATTGTTCAGGATGTTTTATTATGTACATTTTTCCAGTGTACATCCCTGGAGGCTTGTGCAGCCCTAAGGAACACACTGGCCCTGTCACAAACTGTGTCTCTCCAGCACAGAACTGAATGGAGGGAATCATAACACAATGCAGCAGGTGAGGTCACCTTCTGGCTCATCACCACGGGAGAGCTGGGAGAGGAGCAGCAGCCCGAGCTGCAGATGTCAGAGGGGAGTGGAAGTGATCAGCGTGCAGGAATGCAGAGGGGACATCTGCTCCAGACCCCAGCAGTGGCAAAGCCAAGATGCAGAAATACCCTTTGTTTTTTGGATGGGAGAGTTCAGGAATTCTGTCAGTTATCACTGAAAAACAGACTGCAGCCTCAATGCTGCTTTCTCCAAGTGTGAGATGTGTGGGTTCAGATCAAAGGACCTGGTTTGTACTTACTTTGTATGGGCTCATCATGGCCCTACAAAGCATTTCAGTGCTTATGCAACGAATGTGGATAATTTCAGTGGTCTTATTGAAACTGGTGGTGTATTTAAAATTCGGTGTTGGAGTGCTTTGCATGGTTATAAAGGCTCTAGGAAAGAAAAAAACGATTTAATGAAAACATTCAAGCGCTTCTGAAAATTTTCCTTCGTGCTGGACTGACTGAATTCAAATGAGGCTTCTCAGACCACCTCTTCAGGTCAGATAAAAAAAAACCAACCCAAATAAATCAGGGTGAAAAACTACTTTTAAAGAAAATTACCTCTTTTAGCATCTCTTCCAGTAACTTTGTTAGTGACACAGAGTTACTTAGTGCGTCACAGGGTGTGTTGGGTGTATTACACTATGTTATATGGTGTAAAATCCTCCTCATTTGGCAGGAGAACTGTTGGGCAGTATTTTGAAGGGCCTGTAGCTTGTCCATAAAAGACCTTTGTTTTTGAACTGCTGCCCTGCTACGCACAGGAAAAGTGATGTTCTGTATAACCAAGCTGTAAAAAAACCCAGACATTTCTGGGTTTAGCCCTCACTGGTAACCACTGTGGGCAGATGTAAAAGGCTTGCTTTTTGTTTATTAGTTGTTTGTCATGTTTTTAAATGTACTAAAAGATAAAAAATGTTGCATAAATATGTCCTAATCATCAGATTTTGAATACAAGTTCTGCCTGCTCTGTAGTGTGTGATCTACACTGTTGCTCACAGAGGTGACTGAATTGATGCAGATGTTTTCCTTCCTATATCACAAG
The DNA here is from genome assembly GCA_013400955.1 of Drymodes brunneopygia. NCBI lineage: Eukaryota > Metazoa > Chordata > Aves > Passeriformes > Petroicidae > Drymodes > Drymodes brunneopygia. Next base: position 276,072 of record VZTZ01013606.1, read on the forward strand.
TAACAGCTGAACACACAAATTCCAGCTTTTCTCAGTCAGGACTGATAATTGCCTCATATATAGCATAGTAATATATAAAAAGTAGATTTCGAAATGTTACAGGGGAACTGAGCAATTGTCATTTTTGCCTGCACCACAAAATTCTCAGGAGTTTTCTCTATCCACTCAGATCCTCTAATCATGCCATCAGCTGTGAGATAAAGATACGTGAGCTTCAGTAGGAATAACTGGCCCCAGAAAACAGGAGGAGGGTTGGTGCTTCCTGGAGTGGCAGAGGTCTGGTTTGAAGAATGACCAGCACTGAATGCCAGCTCAAAGTCATCCTTGTTCTTCCTCTGCTCATTTAGATCTGTTTCTTCCCTCTAATCAATAGCTGCCCTTACAGCATCTGACTGTGTTACAGATGGTCCTTGTGCACTTAACAGTATTAGAAAGGGGGCTGTGCTGTGCTGTTTCTCCTTGGCACCCTTCCCAGGGGGAGTAATTGCAACTCCAAGGTACTACTCCTCACTTCCAAGCATTTAAAAGAAAGGATCCTGGATGCTCATCTCTGGAAAACAGCAGAGAAGCTGAACTGGAGAACAAGCAATTTGAAAAGAAACGTTATAAAATATTTGCAGTTTGCTTTCTACAAACCAGGTTGCCTCTGCCTGTGGTGAAGTGCCCCAGGCCAGTTGCCCAGTGGGGTATTTTAGCAGGGTCCTGGGGGTACTGGGGTCTCATTTCCAGGAACCAGCAGCAGCAGGAGCAAGGCTGGTGTGCCCTGTGGTTTGGCTGTGCCTGCAGTGAGGCACTGCAGAGCTTCCCCACAGAGCTCCTTCAAAAGCCCAGCTCAGCTGTGCCAGCCACAAAGCAGAGCTTACTCAGATCACTGGATTTTCCACAATCTTTCAGTTGCTGTAAGAAATGGGAAGGAAAATGAACTCTATTATCACAGCTGCCTTTGCAGGGAAAGGGGGGGATTTTATGACCTGGTTACAAGCATTTTATTACTTAATAGTAATTCCTAAATTCTTCATTTGAAGGTAAGATGATCTGGGGATAAACACCCATTTTCAACCAACAGTCTTTCCTTGGGCTCTTTGTACACTTTTAGAAGTGTTTTGATTCATGCACATGTGAACCCATCTGCCAGGGTTTTTGTAAACCAGCAGCCCCCTCTTCTGTCACCATCCCCTAGAACCTGCTCCTGCACTGTCCTTCTCCAAAAGTGATATGGCTTTCTCTTTCCCCTGCCTCTCTCCTGGCTTTAGTGTCTTGATCCCCTGCCCTACTTCACTCTGAAGACCAGAACTCCTCCCTTAGATCCTTAGACCCTTAGATCCCCCTCTGATTTTTGTTTTTGCTGCTGTGTCACCTGACTAGCTATGGCCAACTAGCATAAAGCCAAAGAAGGAGTTAGTATTAATTTGAGAAAAAAATGCTCCATGAATGTTACATGCCTTATAAACGTTAATATGTTTTGTGCTCTCCATCCTCCTGGCTCTCATAATTTGTAAATTTGCAGCTCTCCAGAAGAACACACTCCTCAGCACAGCAGGATCCTGATTTGATCCTAATTGTGGCTGCTGGGCCTGAATAGGCTCTTAGTCAGCAAAGTGCCCTGTGCACACAGCAGGTGTTGGGGAGCCTGAGATGTGTGACCAGATCCTGTGCCAGCTGTCACCTCCCTGCCCTGTGCCCTGCCAGACCCTGACTCACCTGCCAAGGGAGGGCAGGGGCACACAGACACCAAACCCATGGGGGGACAAACCTTTGAGAGCTGAGAAGACCAAGTTTTGATGGTCTAAACTCAGGACTAAGCCAAAGCTCTTTTAACTTAGTGACCACCTAAAATTTTTCTAGTGCAAACATAGCCCATTGTACAAATTTTGCATCTGTAAGACATTGCAAAAGAATACACAATTACAGTTACAATTGTGTATTGCAGACCACTTAACAGCCTGTATAAACTTAAATGTTTGTGAGACCCTGGTTGAACTCCACAAGAAAATACTCCTTGCAGGTTGGAAGCCCTCTGAAACCTTGCTGCTCTCTCTCCCAGGAGAGCAGACAAGTTATCTCACAGACTTACACAATTCTTGTTTTGCATCGCTGCTGAGGGCCCTGATGAGGTCAGCTGGCTGTGCCCCAGGCTGGGGCTGCCAGAGCTAAAGCTGTGCAAACCTGTGGTTCCCCCAGTGGAAATTGCAGCCAGATAAGTCATCTTCATTTTGTATCAGCTGGAGTTCCTGCAATGTGTAGTTTGATTCTGATATTAGCGAGTCATATCAGATTTTGATGACTGCTTTCCCAGTGGTGCAAAGGTGTAAGAGAGCAGAATTCGCTCTCTCTCACCAACGTGTACAATCCTGCAGAAAAATAACCTGAAAGAGATATGAAGCTGTTTGTTAAAATATTTTTAAATGGTTAATCATACATGCTTGTAGACTTCTTGCATTAAACAAGTCACTCTTCTATAGGATGATCCCTTTTGTGTCCCATAGCACCACAGAACTCAGCAGTGCTCGTGCTTATGGAAGTTGTGCTGAATGGTGAACAAACAGAAAACTCATCCTCACCTCCTCCAGAGCCACCAGCAACAGCCCCTGCTCTCTATCAAGCAGGCTGGATTTAAACTAGTGACAAAGTATGGGATTTTTCTGTAGCCTTTGAGCAACCTTCCTTTTTTTTAATGTTTATATTTGTATCTGCAGGTGGTATCTGATCCATAAGACAAGTTAATTGAAAGCCTACTTTAATCATTAAAAAAAATGTGAGAAATAGCTGGAGGGTGAAATGTCAGGCTGGGATTAGGAGACTAAAGCTGCATTTTACAAAAGAAAACCTTGTGCCTGGCAATTGTCCTTGCAATGCTGCGAGAGCCTGAGGCAGTGAATTAATTCCCAATATAGCTGAGTTCTAATTATCCAAATAGATCAGGGGACCCAGGAGCAACTCATCCCCCACTGATGCACACAGAGCCACTCAAAGCAGAGTCTTGGTGTTCCCTGAGATGTTGGGGTGTGTGCAGCCACCACAGGTGGTACCTCACTCAGCATCATCTCTTACCTCAGTGACATACTGGGGTTTGTTGGCTTTAAATAAAGATGGGACATCCCTTTATTTAGGTAATGCAAGTGGGACATAACTCACTCTGAGGTGATGGAGAGTGGGGTTTGAAAGGAAACCAGAAAAATCAGGTTCCTGTCGGGGAGCTCATACTCTGTAGACAATTTTCCCAGAAGGACAAATCAATAGTTCATGATCACATCAAGCTGAAGGTTATCACATTCATTTATTTTAAATTGACAGAATAGGGTGTGGTATTTTGAGCTATGGGTGGAACATGGATTTTTGGGTGTTTTCCTGATTTATGATTGGAAATACTTAAAAAGCAATTTCTGTTTTGCAGAAGAATAGCTATGTCATCTTCCTGTGAATAACAGGGTGTTCACATCTCCATGGTAATTGGATGTGATAAAATAAACAGATGTTCTGAGGCTGTATGAGAAAAGTCCTGTAAAGTCTGAGTTTCAGTGCTCCTAAGGCGCATATATCCCTTTGCCTTCACATTTCTCATAAATAACAAGGTCCACTGTGGGGCATGCTACAACTTATGGGAGAAGAAAATACAAATCTGAAGAGAATTATGGCTGGAAAAATTTTCATTAACTTTGTTTGAAAAATATTGGAGAAGATTTTAGGAACAGGGCACTTGACTCAACATGCCTACCCTTTGGTTCCCTCTGCCCTAATCCTGCCTTCAGCTTTCATTTCATATCCTAATTCATTTCCTCTTTCAGAAATGAAGAGAGGTATCTCTTAAATTCCTCAGGCTCAATCTCTTGCTCTCCAAAGGCTGCAGCAGCACAGCAGCCCCTCAAGGAAGAATACTCTGATAAACACCCTCCTGCCCAGCACAAGCCTGTTACCTTTCACCATCCTGTTTTCCTGGGCACACACACACACACACAAACCCACCACACAATTTCAGGAAGCCCTAAGAGACCACAGCAGTCAAATGAACTCGAGCCTTTATTTGAATAAATGTCAGAAATTGTTGACCTTTCTGGCTCAGCTGCAGAGCCCTTCTGCCAGAGCCAGCTCCTGGGGGTTCAGGGCAGCTTGGGGGGACTTTTGGGTCTGGGGAGGTGCTGCTGAGGTTTTGGGTTGTGTTTGCCGCACATGAGCAGGAATGGAGAGGAGGGGAGTGCTGCTGTCTAAGTCAATATATTCTTGTTGCTATTCCACTGATGCCTAAAAGCCCAATGTGAGAGTGTAGCTGCTTTGTGCTCTGTGCTGCCTTTGGCCTCACACACACTCTGCTTTCCCAAAAGCCTTCATGCCCTAAATGGATGAAGCAAAGAGTGGGAGGGGAGTGTGGGGCAGTGGGGAGAGCTCCCCACCCTGCCTGGCAGATCTCTGGCTGTGCTGGAGCAGCACCAAACCCTCCTGACTCCCAGCCCAGCATCTCAGCCACAGCTTTCCTTATCAATTTTTTTGCATTCTTAAATGCATTTGATGGACTGCAGTTGCTGGAGCACCACAGATCTTCTGAGAGGCTCTCTGATGTGCTGGAAGGTTAAAGGGTAAATAGAATATTTTTGGAGAGCTAGCCATATTCCACTGATAAGCCTGAGGTAAGAAGGGTTCAGAACAACCCAGCCAAAGTGACTGCTGGCACATGGAGTGTCCAGTAGTTTTGGGAGTTGTCAGATTTCCTCTCACTTCATATAAATTGTAGAGAAGACAGTTTTGTCCTTGAAGAACAATACAAAGAGGTATTGAAAGCATATTCACCACACTTTCTATCTTTAAGGCACCCTTTAATTTGAAATGCATTGTTCCAAGTTGTTTTTGCTGGAATAATTATAAGGTGTTGGAGTTTATCATCCTCTTGGATGACAGCCATACCTGGAAAATAGAACTGAATAAAAGCCATGTTAGCAGTTAGCTCTGGGCTGGTTCCCACTGTGAGCCAAGCCCTCTCTCTGGAGCTCAGCTGTTTGCAGTTGGCAGTCCATTTATTTAAAAGCTGTTAAAATACCTAAATATTTTTTTCCTAGGAATTCAATGAAATTGAGTGCTATAATTTCCGCATTTCCAGCAAGCAGTTAAATTATTTTTGTCCCCCATTAGCTAATAGAGCTCTTGAGATGGAAAGCTGCTTTCCTGCCACAATAAAGCAATATTAATATTTTGCTCTTAAAAAATCAGCATTCATCTGAGGGTCACAAAACATTTAGCAAAGGTGGATGAGGTGGATGACTGTATACACAGACAGACAGACANAATGCTATTTTCTAGCCAACCCTAAGTCTAAAAAGCCCAGACAATAACTAATATGATCCAATCCTGGGTGCCAAAGAAAATCCTTTCTGGCTTGGGTAAGAGACCAGTGAGCTCTGGGCAGGCACAGGAGCACCGAGAAAGGTCAGGGCAGGATTTCTGGAGAGATTTTTTCCTCTCCAGGAAATCTTGATGGGAAGCCCATCAGCCCTGGATCTCTTCCCTTTATCCAAGCAATAACTCAGGCTCTCAGTCCCCAGCCAAGTGTCTGTCCCTTTGACAAGGCCTCTGGCCCCATCCTCTGTGTCAAGGCACTGGTTCCCCTGTGGTTGCTAACAACTAAGCCTCTTCACGCCAGCTTGGGAGCTTTATCCTCTCTGCATTTATCCTCACTGTCCTCTCCTCTTCCTCCTCTCCCTCCCCTCCTCTCCCCCGACACTTGCCAAGCCTGGCTTGGCCTCCCCTTTGTCAAAGCTCTGAGATGCTCCTTCTGCTCCAGTGCAGGAGAAACGTGAGCACACACCCTGAGATGCAGTTTGCTGTGGCTCCTTCCCGTGGGGGAGGATTTGCCAGGGGAGCAGGCAGTGAGCAGCCTCAGTCCAGGGCCCGGGAGCACCAGCCCCGTTTGCTGGATGACGTTTGGAGGGGAAAGTCGTGTGATTCTGCCTGATGTCAAATGACAAACTGTGGCACTCCAATGCAAAATTGCTTCCAGTTGCTTTCCAGCAACTGAAGTGAACCCAACCCAAAACCTCCCATGCAGGAGCAGATGAAGTTGCACAATGGAGCGTTTAATGCCCGGGGATTTCTAAAGTGAGAAGATAAGGGGATATATCACATTTAATTAGGAAAGCAAGAGACAGTTCAGAGACTTAGACTTATGAGCAGCAGTGAGTTTGGAAATAAAACAGACCTCTTTCAAAATATACTGTAAGATCCTTTGCCAAACATCTATTCTTATTCACCTTTCAGTGAACACTGGCCTTTTTAATTAAAAAGGGAGCAAATTCCATTATTATGAACTGTTGACTGTCAGTAGGAGAAGAAACATCTGTCCTGTGTTAACTAAATTTTCAGAATTTTTCCCCAAAATAACTCTTTTTATTGTCTTTAGCTTTATTAATACTATAAATGCAATAAATGGTATCAATTTAAATATCCACCAAAATGAGCAGTACACCTGACTTTTAATAACCATGGATGTAAGCCATGGAAGAGAAATCTTTATGAAATGCAGTGAAATTTTTATGAAATGAAGTGCAGTCACTGGAAGCTTTGCCATTAATTTCACTGGAGTCAGCTTTTCCCTTCATTCAACTTTCAACTTTCAACTTTAATTTCTTTCTCCAAGCATGGGGATAATACCTGTACCTTGCTGCCACCTGGACCTAACCCAGGCTGGCCAGGCCATCCCTTCCTTTCCATCCACAGGTTTATCAGCTTCACCAAACCTGCACCACCACCCCCTTTCCTTGCTGTTGCTTTGCTGAAGGCAAGTGGAGCCCAAAGCTGTCCCCAGGCCACCTGCCTGGGATGCAGCCAATCAAAAACAGTCTCAGGTCTGAGGCCACACCTGCACCCTGCAGGGATCAGCATCAGGACTTGGGTGTCTAAGCACTGTAAATCAGGAATTTGGCAGTAACACAGCCACCAATTTCCTGAGGTTGGCAGGAGGATTTCAAGCTGTACCACAGCATCACCTGGTGCAGGATGTGTTCCCCCATCCTTTGGCAAAGTTATGGTCCCCACCTCTCCCTCCCTCCCTCCCTCCTTCCCTGGCTCCATCCCTCCCATCCTTTTCCCCTGCAGCCAACTGGTTCCAATACAAGAACTGACTCACCCTGAACTGCTTGGATGCTGTATAGTAAAACCATGATGGATATTAGCTATCCTTCTTGGATTTATATATAGCTTCCAGCAATGCTGGCTTTATCAAACTGCTAAAATAAATATAAATTTAAAATAAAAATTTTAAAATATTGCTTCATTTCCCTCTTCAGGACTTAACAATCAACACCTTCCAGGGTATGTCCTAAAATGAAGAAAAAGACATGCTCCATAACTAAGGAAAAAGAGGTTATAAATATTGATCAGGTTGGAAAGTGAGTGGTTCTTTTGTGTTTGGTACCCATTCTTCAGTGCTGGGTACAGCAGGAGAAAATGGCCCAAAAGGCTCTTACCCCAGTAAAGGTGCTCATTGTCTAAAATCTAGGAGAGTCTTCAGACTTTCTGGATAGCAGCACATGTTGCTACACTTGCACAAAATTCCTGTCTTGGATATTTTATTTAGCTTGGTTTGTTTTCTAGTTTCCATTCAGGCCTTGGAACTGGCCTGTTTTCACACCTGAGGCTCACAGAAGGTCTGTGGATCAGTGCTGGACACGAGGGAAGGGGCAGGAGATGGCTGGCAGGGGAAGTGATGCCTCCAGAGTCCAAAGGGTCATTATTTATGTAACCAGTATGTCACTTGCTGGAGCAGGGGCTGGAATAACAGGCCAGAGCACTGAGAGCTGTCTCATGCTGAGGGAATGGTGCTCCTCCAACAAGTGTTGCACTGATGGCTGGAATTTCTAAAGCAAATGCAGCCACTGCTCTGCTTCTTGTCCCAGGGCCCTGACCCAGAGCCTGCTGCAGCCAACAGGAGTCTTTCCATCAACTGGAACACACTTGGAATGGAATCTGAGCTACAGACACACTAGATCTTGTGCACAGAGAAATAATTAGAAAAATTCAGTTGGCCACAGTTGTTACCAACTCACATGTTTGTGGATTTGTCTGGCCGGACACATGGTTAGAAGAAAGAATTAGGACTGCACACAGATCTCCCTAGAGAATTAGCTTCCCTTATTCCTATCTGACCAAACCACCAAAGCCAACAAACATCTTGACACCAGACTCTTTACTAAGATGTTTGTGAATCTGCAATGGAAATGAAACTCGAAGGGCCAGATTCCATTGCTGACCTCGTGAGGGAGGACTGGCCATGTATCAGGGGGAAAAATCTGTTTGAAGAACTCTAGATAAATTTATCTTGTCCACAAAAATCTTTTAGCTGGAGATATGCTCAGCCAGTTGGGGCTTGGGAGGCTGGGATCCTCACTCCAGCTTGGCCATGAACCCACTGGGTGATCTGGGCAAGTACCTGTGTTCTGTGTGGCTCATTGGAGGCACCTGAATTATTCCACAATTAGATGTTCCTGGCACTCCAGATGCTTCACAGCTATTGGATTTTTTTTCCTTCACACTTCTGGGCACTCTATAGAGAAATCTTGCATAATAGAGACTCTGGAGGAACAAGTCAGAAGCAAATCCTGGTGTTGGAGTGTCTCCAAGCCTTCCCTACAAACCCGATACTTCTGACAGATCTTTTGCTTATTCCCAGTTTTACATTCACTTAACCTGTTTTTGTCCATCTGCTGGGAGAAATGGTTTCCTGATGAAGAAAAAAAGAGAGTTAATGTATGATGAAATAATGAGGGTGCTGGGGGAGCAGCCCTGAGTCAGAGGGCTGTGGGAGTGTGTTACTCACTGGGGGCACAGCCTGACTTCTGTCCCTGCTCTTCCTTGCTTAGGATCAGGCTGGACATAGGCCAGCATATCTGCAACTAATGGAGGCTCACCTACAAGACTTGGGCTTGCCCCAGTGTTTGTATGGCTGGTAAAGGTCCAGTTGCCTTTTTTTCTTCGCTTGAGCTTTGACAAATCACAGTCAGGAGAAATATTAATCTGGAATGTGTGTACTGAACCTTTGATCACCTTGAGCCAATGAGAAGCTGTGATTAATTTTAATCCTTTAAATGCACAAATGCAAATCCAGAAATCTGAATTAATATATTTTGCTGGCATCAGTAGAGGGTTGTGAAACAGGAAATTAAGAGCACAATAACTTAAACAAAAGCTTATGAAGAAATAATGGCAGCGGTATGGGTAATGAGTCAGAGCAAAAGCTGGGCTGTTCAGAGGAGCCTGTAATAGTAGGGTACCAGTTTGGTGGGATTTGGGGACCTATTGCCCCTGAAGTTTCTGGAAAATTCCAGCTTCAAGCTGTTGCCAACATTTTACTGCAAGTTTATATCCTCATAGTAAAAATTCCTAATAAAATTAGCTTTCCTCTGACCTTGTGCTGAGTCCCAGCAAGGGCCTTTGCCTGTGGGTATTTCTGGAGTCTCGTCTGCAGCAAGGACTGATTAGTGTTGCATGGGAGGAGGAGAGATGGTCTCCATCATCACACCAAGAGATGCTGCAGTTTAATTGCTTCTTGTTACTGATACTGGGCAGCAGCCTCACAAAATGCAAGACGTAAAATGTATCTGGTGGTTTTGATCCTGTAAACTCAGGTTATGCATTGCCAATTGATCTCTAGTGCCATTCATCATATTAAAAAGTGACATAAGTATTATTTATACATGATGGTTACCCTACTGAATTACTTACAGAGATTTAATAGGTGATAGATGTTTCCATGAGGAACAGGTGTCACGAGTGAGTACAGTCATACGAGCAATAAATAACGAGTCATAAAAGACTAACTCAGTAACAATAGATTAATCATCATTAGCCCTCTCTGGAATATTTATAATTGGAATCAGTTCATTAATATTCTGCCTACAAGCACCAACAGGTTAACCAGCCACTTGTAACACTGAGCTACACCTCTGGAGGCCTGATCCTGATGCTGTTTGCAATCCCACGGGACTGGAAATGACGTCGCTCCAAACTCCCTGACCTGGTGCTCCTGGTGCTCTGTGCTGGGCTCCTCCGTGGCTACCACAGGCAGGGGATGTCATCCCACTAACACATCCCTAAAAATACCCAAAATATTGACTAGCCTGTGTGTTAGTCTGGGGAGGAATGAGCTTGGGAGTCTGTAATGTCTCTGTTTCTCATGCTGCCAGTCTCCACCGTCTGTAGGAGTCTGGGATTCTGTCTGAGCCTGTGGAGCTGAGGAGCTCTGTGTGTGTGTGTGTGTGTGTGTGTGTGTGTGTGTGAGCCACTGCCGGAAATTCAGCATCTGGAATCCATTGTGCCACAGTCATCCTGAGCTGAGCTGGAAGCCAGAAGAGTTTCAGACTGCATGGGTTCATTTTTTTCCTCCGTGCTTGTGGGATTTTTAAAGCGCGGAGGAAAACTCAAAAGAAATCCGAATCCCAGGATCTCTAATCCTCACAAGTTGACTTCACATTCTTTGGTTTTAAGGGTCAAATTGTGACCCTTGCACAGGAGCCAGGGAAATCTCCCTCCTCCTGCCCTTTCAAACAGCACCCACCATTCCCAGGCACTCTGTGCCCACGAAAGCCAGCCTTGGAGAGCGCTGGCCACAGCTCCACACTGCCTGGAAAGGATGTGCAGCTTGATTTCACCTCTTCACCACTCACACGGAGGTTAAGAGACCACAGAGGAGATGGAAAACATCTCCTTCAGAATCCCACATTTACCTCCATCATCCTTGTGCTGTCTCCTTGTTCCCTTGGGGGGATGCACACCAGAAGGAAGGATGGAGAGCAGAGGGAGGAAGGTGGTAGAAAGGGTGGGTGTGGGCTGCATTGTGCTGATCCTCATGAAGGGCCCAGGGACCCTCAGTTTATCCCAGAGACTGTGCCAGCCCTCCTCTGCCCCCAGAATGCCAGCAGCACATGAGGATTTTTACCCCTCTGGCATGGCTGAGCTCAGTCTAGCTCTATTTTAGAGAGAAGTTTCTCTCTGAGGTTTTCAGAGGCTGGAACGTGACAGCTCTGTGCTGCAGGAGGCAGGAGCCAGAGCCTGGATTCAGTGGCCATGCCCAGAGGCCAGAGAATACAACAGGACACTGTGAGAGGAGCTGGAGCATCAGTGTGAGATACCTGTAGGGCTAAAGAACAGCTGCCACCTCCTGGCACATCCTGCAGGGGTTTGCAGGGGCATAAATCTGGGAATAAATAATTCCCTCTTGGGCACAGCCCCCTCCTGGGGAATGCCACAATTTGTGGTGCAGGTAGTTGGATTCTTTGCCTGTTGGAGGCTGTTCCAGATCTGCACTGCTCAGGTGGTGTCTGATTCTGAGCCTGGACTGGTCTGTGGTCACTTAACCTCATCTGTTCCCCTGCCAAAATTGCTCTTAGGTAGCTCTTCTCTCTCACAGGCATTATCTTTCCAAGTATTTATAGAAAGCCATCAATGTCCATTCTCACTTGTGTAGACTGAGGATATCACTTCTCAAAATCTGTCTTTGAGGAACTCCCCAAGAGACGTGAGCAGCCAATAGTTCCTTTTTCTGCTGCTGATTTGGTATTTCCCTTTCCCATGCAAAATCAATGTTTTCTCTTTAGCTGGGGAAATTATTTTATCAACAGTTCCTTATTAATAGCCCTTTCCCCCAGTTTCCTTGGTTTTCCTGGTGATACCTAAACAAAGTCTTTACTGAAATCTTGGTTGGATCTACCACATTCCTGTTCTTTAGGATTGAGATATCAAGGAAAGATTCTGAGAGTGTAACTGGTGTTACCTTTGATAACTTGCAATAGAGGTTCATCCTGTTTTTCTACATCTGAATGTGGAATGAGACCTCAGACACATTCAGGTTCTATAATGGTTATTCCATGTATGGAATGCAGTGATTAAAGGTAGAGATTGGAAGGAGATAGATGTGGGCATCTTTCAGAAGATAGATAAAGCAACAGGAAATTAGTTTTGAAGCAAAATGAAAATGCTTTGGTTGTTAAATTTAAGAAAATCCTCCATTCGGTTGGGTTTTAAGCAAAAAAAAAAAAAAAGTGTTCTTTCTTTTGGGTTTTCTTTTGATGTATGACACATGTCAAGACATGCCAGTCTTGGCAGGGAGTGTAAAACTGTAGATCAGATAAAGGAAACCCTCCTCTAAAATCCACTATTTCTGCCTTTCTCTACTTTCTGGTCATGTTTCCTTCTCCTCTCTTGTGAACTGCCAAGCTGGGAGGTTTGGTGCCAGCTGGTGGAGAGCAAGGAGGACTGCTGCAATGGAAAACATGAATGCTCTCACTTCAGAACAGCAAAATAAGCAGCAGGAACCTCTGCCCATGTCTGATGAGCCTCAGGGGGTGGAAGGGATGTGATCTGCCCTTCACTGGTCAGAGCTGCCTGGTGCCAAAGAGAGATCCAGATTCAGAGCCCCAGGAACAAGGTTGGGTTCAATGTGGGACTTGGAGAGCTCAGCCCATTTTCTCAGCCTGGTGGAAGTGCATGGGAATGTCTTTTGTGTCTCTTGCATTCTGCTCTCCGTGCTGGTCACTGTGGACATCCTCTAAAGCAAATCACTGGTGTGGAACATGGCAGCCCCACGCAGCCCAAACAGCCCTTTCTCTGCAGGCACAAACCAAGGTTTGCTCCTGTGTGTCCTCCTGTGAACATTTTAAATGTCATAAAGAACCAAATAGTGTCCTATTACAATCCTGAACTTTATTGCTTTAAAACCCCATAGCTGTAGGAGTAAAAGGCCCCCCCCACCCTCCATACCCTAAACTGATTTAGTGATTCAAATATTCCTGAGCTATCAGCTCCCTTGATCCTGCCACAGAATTTATGCCAAACTCCAGCCAGCAAGTGATCACTGAGGGAGGCTTGAACTGAGAAAACAAATAAACCCTGGTGCATTCTGAAGCGATGCAGATTTTCACTGTGGATGAGCCTTGACAACATACATTATGTCTGCATTCAGCAACAAATCTGTTATCTCCTGGCCTCAGAAATATGCCACAGATGCAAGTTACAGAAAAACAGCTGCTACAAAAAGGGGATGTGTAAGTAGTTACCATCAAAAAAATCCACAAACCTAAACAAATGTGAACTACTATAATGTCTCACTGCTTACCACAACAGAGAAAGCAAGTCAGGCTTAGAGGGGAAATGATGCAAGGCACCGCTCTCCAAATCAGAAACATCCCAGCAAGACCTCCCATAGCAACAAAAGGATTAAAAATAACAGAGAGAAAACAGGACAGGGCAGCCAGCATTACCTGGGCTACATATTCAATTTAGAATCCCTCACTGTTAAGATGAAAACATTCACTGTTATGCTGAAAACATTTACTGATTAAAGCACCTCCACCCAGGCACTGTCAGGAGTGGCACTGCAGTTGTGGTGCCTCCAGCATCACTGCTGTGCTTATCATGGGCTGATTACATCACCCTGAATGAGGTCTCCTGGACAGGGTCTTCAGTGCACAACCCCAGTTACTAAAAACCGCAAATTCTAATCAACCATGTAGTTCTGGTTTAGGAGAAGGAGCTAGATCTGAAAGTGAAGAGCTGTGTGTTGGAGATGGTTTTGCCCTAAAAAGCCTATGTTAACCCCTACCCCCCTAAAACTATTGGGAAACCACCCCTGGGGTGGAGTTTAAGGTGGTATGCCCCAGAAAGGGGTTGGGTTTCCCTAAGGTTGCTTNTTGGGCGTTAATCGCTAAACTTCTACACTGTGCATTTTAATCTGGCCCCTGGGAATATTGCCTGCTGCAGGGCCAGGAAGGGGTTGTTGGGTTACATGAACTGCCATGTGAATATGGAGCTAGAAATGAAGTGGGCCCTCAAGCACACAGAAATTGGCCGTTTCTCAGTTATAGGCTCACTCTTTGAGCAACTTCAATGGACGTGGTCAACTCTTGGCCATGAAATGTTGACAGAAAACAAATGCAGTGAATGAGCTTTTTGACTCTACCAGGTAAATGATAGATCTTCAAAGAGGCATAAGAACCGGACTGTACAGAAATTCATTAAGAATCAACATACAACAGATGGTGTATTCTGAGTCTTGGGTCTTAAAATCTTAAAATGTAGCCAGCTACTTGTACTCTTGGCTTTTATATTTTCTTTAATCACTTCAAACCTTGTCTCTCAATAGACATTTTTGTTACAAGCTACTACAGGGACATCCCAGCTCCATTCCTGGTGTGGCAGTAGGGTCTCAGACTGTATTTGGATAGTGGATAAAGTTTTAGGGTTGAAACTATTCACTAATTATTATTTTGGCCTCTGCAGTGGCATATGGGGCTCCAACATCTTGGCTTCTTCCACTTCAGAAATCAGAGAGTGTCTGCCTCCCATCCATGTAATGGTTATGTGCCAAGGAGCTTTCTGCCCAAGACTTTGTGGGCACATGAAGTTTACAAAATGTAAAGAATAAAATTCCATTTAGCATTTTCTCCTGCCTGTCTACCACACCGTGACTCTGTAATTGGTGAGCTCTTTGCCATATAAAAAGAAGAGCTTATGAAAATTCAGAGGAAAAGCTACCCAATTCCCCAAAGAACCAAAAATGGGAACAACTTATTCTGAAAGTTCATCCTCAGCAGCCAAACCCTGATCCAACACAGATGTAGTTGAATATTGTAGATGGAGAAGATTATCATTTTATATATTGTTTCGCTTGCTTTATCATTCTCTACATTTTTATGGGCTGGCCACATCTTGCTCCATGCACGACTGTAAACACGTATGTGAATGAACACTGTTGTGCAAAGTCTTTTTCTGACCCCAGCAATGGGAAGTTTCCATCCAGGGGTTAGCTGTACAGCATTCTAACCCGCACGCTTCTGATTCCTGGGTATTATTCCATTTCCTGATCATAAAAGTATGCAACCCCAGTTTATTGCTCTCCATTTAACAAAGGAAATCAATGTTTATTTTGTATGTCTGAAAAGTACAAACTCAATTAAAGGAAGGGCCAATGAAATCCTGGCTCAGGAGCTTGTACACACGTTTAATCACATGTGTGGGAGAAACCCCCCCAAAAGACTGATTGTGCTGCCCATCGAGAACGATGTCAAAATCCATTACCTTCAACAAGAGCAAGAACTGGCCAAATCTCCAAGAGCCTCTCCAGGCTTAGGGCTGGCAAGAAAATTCCAGCATCTGCTGCAGGATTGTGACTTGTGCTGTGCACGCAGAAATGCTCTGTCCAGAAGAGCCCACATCTACAAGGACCCCCTGCTGCAAAGGGCAGCCAGCTGGATCCGGGTACCCAGCAGAGCATAGCTTGGATCCCACAAAGAATTCATCCATCCCTGTGGTATTAATTTTTCTGTCCTTGAGCAATGTACAAGCGTGGGCAAAGGTCACAGCTGAAAATGGCCAGTCCTGCCTGGTAATGCTGAAGGGGGATGGCAGTTTGGTTGTGTATTTCCCATGCATAAATATGGCAAGTTACAAAACTCCCTAATGTCAGTTATTTAAAATATTATTGACAAATTTTAACCAGGCCTCACTCTAGCAGCTCTATGTCTGATTTTTAACACATGAAAAATAGAACTACTTTGCTGGGACAGTCTGCATCTTCAGCATCATCACTGACAAAACTTTACAGTTGTGTCATTTTCAGTGTGATTTAGGCACAGCCACTTTCAGATGAAAAAGACATTAGGAAGGGAAAAAAACCCCACAGGGCGTTGCAGCCATGAGAGTGACCTGTTCACTTCCCTGCTACACACAGCTTGCGTAATCTGATGGTCAAGCCTATTGAAACTACACAACATTCTCTGTTTTTCAATTTCATGGGCAGTGATGTAACTCCAAAACAAGCAATGATTAATGAAGTATCCTTCGTCCCACCCAAAGCAAGAAATGTCACACTGCTCCCAGCTTTGCTATTACACTGAAAATGTCTAATAAAATATCTCTAGAAGAGCTTCAGCCGTGCTGTTTCTGTCCCAGACGTGGCAGCTGGTCTCCTCTGCCACAGAAAATTCCATGTGATATGGTGGGGATGCTCTAGGTACATCTGGAGAATGGTTCAAGTGGTTACAATTGGGTAAATGGTTCCTTGCTCAATATCCTCAGTCATTATATCTGCTAGCTTTTGTGTTTTCTTTAAAAACCAACAAAATTGGGTTATCTCATGCAAGGCCACAGCTGAAAAGGAAGTATCAGAAGAGAAAATATATGAATTTGGAAATGTCTCACTGTGGAAAGGTGACTGTGTCATGTCTCATGCATCAAAGGCTTCCTCATGCCTGACTGCTGTGGGAGGGGTGCATGAACCCCCCACCAGGAATTCACACAGAAACCTCAGAATTTCAGATAGGCTTGTTCACTGCTCAGCTTCATCATCTCTCATCCTCATTAAAGTAAAAGTAACACATAAACCAGGAAATCACTCAGTAAAGCTTCCTCTACATTAACCCACAGTGATGGAGTGAGAGATGGAGCAGAAAAAGAGAAGGCTAAAGAAAAGCACACCAAGTGCAGAGGCAAAGTTGCCGTGTGAAATGTGTCTGCCTCCAGGGTCAGGCAAATCAACAGCAGATGTTGGAGATAACCTCTTGTGGCTGGAACTTGACATGTCAAAGAGCAGTTCTGCCCTACAGACCTTCACTTCTTCCCCCCTTAGGAGGGTAACAGGAGATCTTTCTGTCATCCAGTGGAATTTCTCTTCCACCACGATGCTAACTCTGGTAATTCAATACATATCAGCCTCTGAAACTGATATACTCCAAGGGGCTGCAGAGGTAGGAATCCCTGCAAGCTCAGATACTATTTTGGGGATTTATTAGGACACTTCCATGGGACAAAAAACTATGCTAAAATGGTCACAGCAAGAGGTCTGCTGTGGATGGGGTCTGCAGCAAGAGGTCTGCTGTGGATGGGCTGCTGCTGTGCATGATTTGGGAGTTGGGGTGAAAGGGGCTCACATGCACAAGATTGATCTCTCTGCTGGCATCCCAGGTCTTCTTGCAGGTAATATAACTACAAAAACAGGTTTTTTAAGGAGGCAGTTGGGCCCTAATCCCTCACAGCAGAGAAAATGTGACCTGAATGAAGCTGGCAAAAAAGCTTTGCAAAAGCTCAGTCACTCAGCAAGTTACTGGGATGAATACTTTTGTCACCAAAAAGTGGCAATTAATTCTTCACCCAGGGCATTTCTGGCCTCTCTTCCTCCAGGCAAAAAAGTTTATGTTCTGGTATTCCTGCAGAGTGCATTGCAGGGATATGACAGAAACAAGAGAAGTATCTTGGATTTGATTAACCCTCATACAATGAAGGCATGGAAAAAATCAAGCCCAAGTAAAGGTGAAACCAAAGAGGAATGTCTTCAACATCTTCGTCTTTTCTAGAAACAGTTTATCATTTTCACTCAGCTGCAAGGGGCAGCCCCAGGGTGGTGGCCTAGCAAGCAGGAATGTTCCCTTGGAACATCTTGGAAAGATCACCACTGAAAGGACTGAAAGAAACCCAAATCAAATCAAATCAAATCAATCCACCTGAACTGCTGCAGTAACCTGGGCACACCAAAGATCCAAACTGAATATTGAGGTCTGTTCTAAGCTAATTCTTATTGTATCACATTGCTGCACTATGGACACTGGATAAGGCTTCCCCCACCCTTCATCATCACATCTTTAACACCACTATACACATATGAGTCTAAAAGACCTTTATTCCCCCCACCCCCAATAATTTTAATAATTGTTTTTCCTTCGAAGTTGAGTTTCCTAGTTATTCTCCTCCCTGCATAATGAAAAATACTGTAGTAAGGAAGAAAATGCTCCTGCTTATAATGAAAACCACATTATGGCAGAGCCCTGGGGACTGGCTGGGGGAGGTGGAGGCAAGGGGGCTCCCTGGCTCTGCTCAAAAGTATGATCCAATAAGTCATTTCCAGGGTAAACACATAAATCTGTCCATCTTGAACAGAATCCAAACAATCAGAAGTATTCCCCTTGCTTTATTCAAAACATCTCTGCTGCTACTGAGGAAATAAAAGGAGTGGATAAAAACAAACACCCTTTGGTGGAAGCTGAAAAAGAAAACATTCAGTGTAAATGTTCAGATGTCCACTGAGTAACTTTGCTCAGAGCTAAATTCTGGCTGCTGCTGATGCTCCCTGCCTCACTGGTGGTGTCATGCATGCCCTGATGTTGTACAGAGTGCTAGGATGAGATGTTAGGATGGATGCCCCAGAGAAAAGAAAAAGTGGGATGGGAAAGAAAAAAAAATCAACAGTTCTTCCCCTACAGCAAATATGGTTTAGCTAATGTGCAAGTCTGGATTTGTACAGAAAGCAGAATGTACAACAGCAGCCTGTTTTCATCAGTGTGCCCTGCTGGGGAAGTGTAAGACTGGCTCAGCTGAATGGTAAAGATCAAGGAGAAAGTTCTTTTTATGAGGGTCAAAACTGCTTGTAATCTGCAGCGTCAAATTAAAAACTCAAATCTGATAGACTTTGCAGTGCAAATGAAAGCTCTTGAGCTCTCATAATGCAAGCTCTTCCACCCCCAAAATCCAGCTCTGTGTGTAATGTCATTGAAGAAGTCACGATCTGCTACAATTAGTGTCAGGTATGGCTCACCCTGCTGTAAACCAGTGTCCCTCTGAGGAGCTTTTCAAACCTATTGCTATTGTCTGCTATCTTCTTTAAAGTATTTTTTATCTTTAAAGTCCTTTCCTTCAGTAAAGGACTCCTGTCCTCATTGTTATCTTAAACACTTTATTCTGCAAAGGCAGTGATGTTCTTGGAGAGCTGGAGTCACAACAAAACACCAGATGCTAAGAGGGGTTTTCATCTGAGTAGTGAGTCCAACTGAGCATTTATAAAAGGTGATACTTGAAATCACCTCTCCAACTATCTTCTAGGATTCATTTCTGCTGCAGAATCCTAAAACTGCCCTGTTTCCTGCTGAGGTGATATGAACAATTCTAAGTTTTCTACTTTAGCTCTTCATTAGGAAGACTGGGAACAAAACAAAATGTTCAGCTTTAGGTCTCTCCCAAATTGTGCTATTCAGTTATTTTCCTTGGAGGCCCTGTCTTTGACCTCTGCTGTTAGTTTAGCCCAGCTACACTTCAAGTTTGTTTGTTCAGACAGGTTTAAAACCCAGTAAAAGGTGAGCCAGGTTCCCTGAATTGTGGCTGTAGACAGCACAAAGGTAATCAAGTCATGCCCAGTAGAAGTCAGGGAGATGCCACCAGTCAGTTCATCCTTTCTGTGTAACAAGCTGGATTCTGCTCTGAGGATCCACAGCAACACAACCACAGGTAATTTTCCAGCAAACACACACAGGTGACTGAATATCCCTGTGGGTCTTCTACAGCTCTTTGGTAGCTTCCTGCTTGTATCTGGTCAATTTTACTCATCAGTCCAAATCTGCCTCTTTTAATGTAAATTAGCTAGAAGATGGTTTGGACTTCCTCCAGGCTATATTTTGCCTCTTGCTCAGTTGACGCCACTCTTGAGCTTCTGTTTCTTGTGGGAGGTTGTGAAACGTGGTTCCCAAAAGTGCAAGGTCTGACGCTCCAACGCGAACGGGTCACTTGTGTCCTGGGACAGCCCCTTCCCGCATCAGCTCGGAGGGATGTGTCACTGGGACACACATGATCCCATCACTCCACTCATCCTACACACAGGGCAGACAGCAGAGTGAGTAGGAAGGAAGGAATTAAAATTTTTATGTCACTCCCCTCACTGGAGAGAACGTTTAGAGACGTTATTGGCATAGTCATGCGGAGTGTTTTCCAGACTAGATTTCACCAAGAGTCTTCAAAACAGTTTAAAGACATAACTTCAATATTTAGATGATTTTGCAAGGAATAGATTAACTGCATTAGAGCTGAAAAAAGTCCTAGCAAGAGTAGAATAAAGCCCAACACCTTTGGTGCAGATGGATCCTCTTTATCTGAACTCATACGGCTCCTGCAGAGGGTGTCAGGGAAATGGTCACTGGTGGGGAGCAGAAAGTTGAATCTGTTCTCCTACATCAAAAGGAAAAGAGACAGAGAATCACAACAGGAAGAGCTGGAGGGCAGCTGGGCACTTGAGGAGGGCATGAGATGGGTTTGGGTGGTGGGGAATGGATATGTTATGTACACACATCACAGCTGTTCTGGCAGAGTGAGCTCCTCCTTGTCTCAGATACACAAATCAGGTCAGAGAGATCTACTGGGCATCTGCTTTATCATCTGATCATCTTTCGTATCAGGTCATTCATGGGTAGCTTTGATGTTTCAGTGGGGTTTATTTCCCAAAGGACATCCTTTCCTCTTTAACTGTGCTCTTCCCTTGTGTAACTTGAAACGTGGCTACCAAGGGCTGAAAGTGCTGCTGAGTTGCTCCTAGAGGCTCAAGACTTAAACTCCCAACTTGCCTAAGCACAAGGCATTATAAAACCAAGGAAACTGGTACTCAAGTGTTTTTATAATGATCTGGACTTTAGTGACTTGCCTACATTTATATTAAAAAAAGTCAATGATGGAGCATGAGATTTAAATAGGTTCTGCTAAAGCCCATTTAACCCTTCAACCATCTTCTCCTCTAGAGCTCTAGAGCTGAAGGAAAATGCCACAAGCTTCATTCTAGGGCTCACCTTGGAGACACCCCTAGGTAGAAAGCAGACTTGATCAGTATTTCATGTCCCTGAATGGGTACACTGTGCTTTCACAGCTCTTTGTGAAGGTCAAGAAATCAGCTGCTCAGAACCTGTTCTGAACAGTTCACAGACTGGGAACTCCAACATCTGGGCTAGGGGGATTGTGCTTCAAAGGAAAGTCGTGAGGAGTGGGGGGTCTCTTGTAAATTTGGGCTCCTACTCTGCATCCACTGATATTTCTTGTCTCAGTGAAAATTGCTGGTATATTTCTATGAGATGACTGCTGAAACTGCATGCAGCTGCTAACAGTGGGCTGGGGGATATAATGCATATGCTAAGCCATTTTCTTGGAAGCTTTTTAGATATCTAAATACAGTCTGGAGAAGTGAGTGATTTCCCCTGAAGATGCCTCCCCTTTGATGCCTTCTCTCCCAAAAGTGCTCTTCTGATGCCTCATTTTGTGGAAGGAAGCAGACAGGTTGCAAACAGTGAGGATACTGCTTTACCACAAAAGACCTGGCAAAATTGCTGTGGGTTTAGTTTTATTTTGAGCAGGATTAAAACCCAGCTTCTTTCTTTTCCTGAACCAAAACATGGAAAGCGGAGGAACCACAAATACTGGAAATAAACATTTTCATAAAATCAGAGTCTGGTCTTTGCCTTATAGTGTTATTACTTTTACTATTATGCCCAAATAAAACACAATCTACTGGCAAACAATACATCAGTCCAAAAGGGAAAATGCAACTAATATTGGTTAAGAGTTTATTTTGTATCTAACTGTTCTACCAGAACCATTACATTTTGGTTAGCTTAGGCTGGCTAATTTGTTTTTGAAAGAAATCTCCATCTGTGTAATATGTTTTGTTAAATCTGAGCCAAATTTAGTAGAAAGGAATTGTATTTTTGCATACCAGAAAAGGAAATATTTCCTGGTAATTTTGCAGACATGGCTTTTAGTTTTCTGCCCAGTGAACAATGCCCAGATCCACTAAAAGATGGACCATGTTAGTCATTACTGAAACCTCCTCTAAGTTGTCAGTAAATGCTATTAATGAGAGGTGGTCCTTTAATAAAAAGGGAACAAGAACTGGATGTAGCTTACCCAGGGGATACTCCTGAGTTCTTTCTGTTGCCAAGAGGCAAAAGCTTTTACTGCATTTTGGCACTGTTTCACTAGCAATGCACATCACAGGGCAGTAGGAGCAGGTAAAGAAGAGATGGGTACTGCAATTGCTCCTTTATTTTTGTTGACTGCAAAAAGCATTCAGTCTCCTCTTGGATGTGTTTTCTCAAGTGTAGAATAACACACCAGCAAGAATTGCAAGGAGTCTTCAAAAGCCAAATTCATAAAGGGCAGGCCCTGCCTGACTAGATCATCTGAGAGAATTCTTGTATGGAAAAAATGAAATATTTCGTTACCTTTTGTTTTTAAGTATCATCTGAGAGGTGAGAGAAGGGCTCTTGTGACTGGGACAGAGACACTACAGATGCTCCATCCTCAGCACCACACACTGCCTCTGGCTTTCTTTGGGACCTTTGGTAAGTCCTTCATCCCATGGGAAGGAATAAGAATGTCTATTTATCTCCTCAGCAGATGTTTTGCCCTTTTAAAACCAAATGCAAATGTTGACTTGTAGGTGCTGTAAGTAATCTGTTTTACACAGAGCTCTGCTCATTAAAAGCCACAGGCACAGATCTGAGATTGCAGCTATAACAGGCAGCCCTTGCCCCAGCCCCAAAGTGCATTTACTGCCCCCAGCACTATCCTTCTGTGATTGGGAACTTCTAGCAATAAAGAATTGCTTTCTCAGGAATTTTCCTAGCACCTGGTTGCTTATCTAAGGAAAAGTGACAGATGTGAGCATAAACAGACACACAGGTACTGGATGCAAGTGGGGAAAGATTCCCCGAGGCCAAAAGTTAGGCCTGGATATAGCCAGTGACCACCTGGCACAGAGCTGATAAGAAGCAATTAAACCCAAGAATCCACCAGTCTGAATAAGAAAGGAAGAAATAGGCTTCACCTATTTACCCTAACTTATTTTAACTCAAGGGATAATCCAGAGGGTAACCCCGGGGCCAGGCTCAGGACCAGCAAAGCCACAGCCAGGTGGTGCAGCAGGTACAGCCCCTGTGCCACTGCTGCTCTTGAGCACTCCCAGGAGAGCTGCTCCATCCTGAGCCAGCTCACAGAGAGAGGCCTGATGGATGCAAAATTCACAGATGCAGTCCATGCTTCCAAAAGCTCAGATCTCGTCCTAACTCCTCAAACCATCTCACTGGAGAATGGAACTGAGGTTCTCAAAGCAGCTGTGTATTTGGGATCTTTCCTTGAAAAGCTGGTAGTCTCCACCTGTGAATTAACCCAGCTGCTGTAGATCAGGTAAATCACTCTGTTGTGTGGCTGGACTTCTCTTACTCATGGGTCACCCTTAGATATATTTTATTTATTTATGTAGTCAGCACCAATTGTACCTGGCTGGTTGTGCCTATGAAGGAGAAGTGGTTCTTATGTTGTTTGGTTTGGTTTTGTGGGGGTTTTTTTTGGTATATTTAAAATCCATCAATTTAAAGATAAGAAAGAAGCTTAAGTTGGTTAAGTATTAGCAGGCACCAGGTTTAAGGCAGTGAATAAGCTGTGCTTTGCACCATTAACAGAGTACTGTGCAGAAGATTTAGTATTGGGTTTTTTGTTTTGCTAGTCAGAAAAATAACCAAAATAATATTTTTTTCTGTTCATGGAAATTGATAGGAGCTCTGTCCCTTGGAGGAAAGATGTGCTCTGTTCAGAGTTGTGCTTTTTCCCAGCCTATCTGGAAAAATATCTTTATGTAGGCTGTAACAATTGAAGCACAAGCTATTTATGCATAGATGGGTATTTCTGACTTGAAATATTTGACAGGCTCTATGTTAAATATCTGGTTTCAGTTTCTAAATGTCTGTCTCAAAGCCTCTCTTTCCCCTGTGCCTTATTAAAAAAAAAAGGCTGTAAGACAGGAAGTGAGGGAACTTGAAAATGAAAAACATTCTAGGAGCACGTAGGAAGCCTTCCATGGTATCAACTCTCCTTGCCCTCCAATTAGTGCATTGATTTTGCTATTTATTCTATTGATCAACTAGTTTCTGTTTCTTTAAAAATTGTAAATGTATCTGGGACTTTTTAAGGAAGAAGTTGACATTAGGAAGGGGACTCACAAAAATACCAGAATCAGATTTGGCTAAAACTTTATTTACTTCACAATATTTGCCTCTGTAGTTGATGAAAGTAAGAAGCAATAGCTTCAACTGTGTCTATCTGAAGAAAATTTAATTAGAAACCACATTTCAGAGGCAAAAAATGAACCCCTGACCTATTCAAGAGGAGCAGAAGGCTGGCTGGTGTGGTTTGTGGTGAGGAGCTCTCTTGCAGGCAGGGGCTGGCTCAGGTTGGTGCCTTTGCTGTTGAGTCTCAGTTCTGATGCCCAAGGTGTGAGCAGGAACCCTGTGCTGCTGGAGCCTCTGGTGTCTGCAGGAAGGCACAGGAAGGGGGACCCGAGCCTCTCAGAGTCACTGAAGATCCTGCAGGGTCTTCCAAAAGAGGACAGGGTTTGGTGCTAATGCTTTAATCAGGTTCTTTCCCATCAGATGGTGCCAAGGCTGGTGGCTGCTGTTTTTGCAGAGGATGCTCCAAGTGCCCGCAGCACCTTCAGGGAGCACTCCAAGCTCCTGCCCTTACACTGCACACAGCCATGAGCAGCCTTGGATGTCCCTGCAAGCAGAGCTGGACAAAATTTGTCTTGTTTGCAATGTTAATGTAATGGTTTGGTTTGAGACACACCACAAGCTCAGTGGATGTTCTAGTGCACACACCTACTGTCTCCTTGGAGCTGCTGGGCTGCCTGGACAACAGCAGAAACGGAGCTATTTAACATCAGTAATGTGCAGCATCCCAACTCAATTGGATGTGAAAGCCCTGGTAGTGTGCTTTGCCATCCCCTGGCTCTTACTGTAAGAATTTTCAAAATCAGTGGAAGTGTATCACCTATGTAACCTGCCTGCTTAATGTGATCAGGGTAATGCTGCTGATTTTTGCAAAGGTAAAGGTAAAGCCTTGCATTGGACCTGGTGGGTTTCTCTGCTGCTCTTCAATAACCCTGCAGATCTGGGGGTGTAGAAACACAAGTAACTGCAATATTTTGTTACCCTTCATACAGCTGTGCTTAGCTGTTGACAACACGACTTGGGAGAAAGCAGATGGTTTTGCAGTTAAAAAGTCTGGAATTCATTAGTGGAAATTTTCAGACGTGGGTTGTTTTTTTTCTTTTTTTTTTTTTAAATTATTTTTTGGCTTAGCTACAAAAAGTCAAAGCAAACAGAACTGAAAATTCATTGTGAGGGGTGCTAAAGAGTTTCTTTGCTCTCTGTCACCAAAGAAGTGGCTGAACAGGAAAATCACTTGAAAATTACTTTTTCTTTATTTGCTTTATTTGTGACAGTAAACCCTTTCCTGAGAAGAGAAGCTGTTAAGAGCTTCTCTGGAATTCAGGTTTGTTTGTAGAACACCAACTAAAGCCTGCAGTTGTACTAACCTCAGAAAGGAAAGGGGAGGAGACGGAGAAGTGATGTTAATTTATTCACTGAAGTGTTCAAACTGTGCCGTTTCTCCCCTCCAAGGAACTTTTTCTCCTGCTCAGGAATAGAAACTACACAGCAAATGTTAACCTGTGACATCCTGACTCGAGACAGGAGCGGATTGGTTTGAGTTTGTTTTCTAGGCACTCAGTGAGAGCAGACTGGAGCACTTCAATACTGCAACTGTCTGGAAGAAGATGGAGGTGGAATTTGTTTGGCAGGAGTGAAAAATTCTTTGCCTGAGTGAAAGCACAGGAGTGCTGAGCCCTCCCGAGGCAGGCACCAGCCTGGCTGCTGGTCTGGCAGTGCTCTTGGCCAGGTTCTGCCCTGAGCTCTCCCTTCTCAGAGTCTCAAATCTGTTCCTTCCACTTCGTAGGTTTTTCATCCATTCCCACCATCTAGATTTATTGCTCCAGGCTCCCCCTCTTTAGGGAGACAATGGCATTGTCTCAGCTCCTGACAGCTCCTTTCTAGAGTGTTTTCCAAGAGGTCCTGTGCTCCATGCCTGCCCCAGCATCCACCCATCCCTGCTATTCTACTTCCCATTATCCTCCAGGCAACAAATATTTCCTATCTTGTTCCACTCCTCTGAAGCTGAGCCCCGGGAGAGCCTGGGCTCTGCTCCAGGGCCAGCAGCTTTCTGACAAGCACAAGTAACACCGTAACAAATAATGCAGCTTTGGAGAGCAGCCTTTCCATAAGGAAAGGGGAGGTGGAGAGCAAAATCAGGCACGTGGAACCTCTCCTGCTGAAATCTTTCAGCACACGCTGTGGATCTGCTACAAAGGATGTTTCAACATGAGCTTCTGGAAGCTGTGCTGCTTGTGAATCACGAGCTGGTTTGCACACGCCTTAGCCTGGGAAAGCCTTCAAGCCTTAGGTAAATACAGGTTAACAAAACTGCATTGCCTGGGTTCAGAAGTGTTAGATAAACTTCTCTGGAACTGGGGGATTTGGTTGTTCAAAAAAAAAAAAAAAATCCCTGTTTCTGCTTCTCATTTTTGGGCCTCTTGGGCTGTGAAGCTGAGTGAGGTGTTACCCTCCCATGCAGACAGGGAAGCAGATCTGGTGTGTCACAGCAGCCTCAGAGCAAACTGATGTCATAAGAAAACTTTGCCCCAATCCAGACGGGATGCTGACTCTCCCCAGTTGGACTAAGGACCAGCTAAGCCCCTGGCAGCCCTCCTCTCAAATCTAATACGTAGAGAAGGTGCTGCAGCTGGTTATTTAACATCTGTGCTCCTCCACTCAGACAGCCAGTAAACAATGTGACTAAGACACAGCGAAATTGGGATTTTTTTTCTATTAACTGTAATGTGTAATTATGGCACATGATAATCCCCTATTTCTTGGAAAAGGGAAAGACTCCTATCTGGGATTTTCTGTGCATGACACGGTTCAGGAACCAAATGACCCTTCACAGAATTCACTGCAAAGCTAAAGTAGCAACTTTCTGGTTCTTGGTGCCAAAGATGCTGTTTCTTGTGAAGTGACATCTTCCCTTTGGTTTCCAACATGGAAATTCTTGTTTTAACTCCAGTGGCAGATGCAGGACAGACTGAAGCTGCTCCTTCTGCCTTCTTTTACTGCTGCTTCTTGTAAATGAACTCAGAAGATATGTGATATAAAATACAATGGTTCCTTATTTGAAAAGTTTTCATGAACTTATGATATCTTTAGCACATCCAAGCTGAAACTGTATTTGTTTAGGTTGCTTAGAAGTAATTTCAATTTTTCATGATAGGTGGATTCATAAATGTGCAGACTCGTGTTAAATGCTGGCCATTTAATTCAACACCTACCTGTGTCTGAGTTAATTTAAAATGTAATCAAGCTGTTTTATAACAACATATCCAAGCTTTGAGCCTGAATTGACTGTATTGCATTCAGTCCCTCTTGGGCTGCAGCAATGCTGTGCCTGTAGCTGTACAAGCACCAGTTCAAACATTGCTATGGTCAGAAGAGTTCAGCAATATTTCCTTCCAAAACATGGGCAGAATTGTTGCAGGCTGTAAGGACAGAAGAGACTTGAGACCATTCCATGTCCTGCTGCAGGATCCCGAGGTTTCTGCCTTGGTGCAGAGTTGATGTCCTGCAACTCGATCATCTGAGGGGGGTGGAGGAGAGCCCAGTGCCTGCAGCTGTACAAATAAGGGATTTGGCTGCTTGGGTTTCAAGTTTGCCAGCCAGTTTTGGTCAACTGAGTCAAAAACTGCCTGTCTTTGCTGTCAAAATAAAGAAAAGTTTCAGACCTGAATTGAAATTATATCTTTTGACTGGGGGAGAATATTTTTTAAGAGTCAATCCCTTAAATTTAAGATGTAACTAAAATACAGAAAACAGAAACATCTATTCCTCTTTAGTTTTCTAGCAACTTTCTCTTGCTTACTGCCCAAACTCTTCCTTAAGTTTTGTCCAAGTTACCATGAGTTAAATTGCAGGAACAGTAGGAAACATTTAAGAAATACATGCTGTTTCAGCACACAACTCAAAAGAAGCACAGTTAAAAGTGGAGGATCAGAAGCATCATCTTGCCTCCTGCTTGCCCAGATACAATGACGAGGTAAACTGTAGGTTTACTAAAAGCAGAAAACTCAGTTTTGAAGCAAAACATCGTCCTCAGCTTACCCCATCTGGTATGTTCACACCAAAGTACCCAGAGCCCAATGACAATAGCACAGGAACTTTGGTTGCCAAAGGCAGCTTTGCAGTGCAAGAGCACAAACACCCCCACAGGGATGCCATCCTTTCATGCCTCTCATGGGATACTCTAAACATGAAGTTCTAAATCCATTTGGTAACTGGAGCTGTTAGGACTAGATAGAGTCCATCTGAGTGAGGGAACCCCTAAAGGGGATTTCTAATTTTACTGTAATAAAAAAGTCCTGTGCTTAATAGAGGAAACTATATTTACAACCAAAAAGAAAAAAAAAAAAAAAAGAAAGAAACAAAAAAAAAAGAGAAAATACAAGGAATTGTTACTGGCAGTAAAACAGTGCAATTCATAGCTTGCTGATGAGAGCTGTTTCACTGTGTAGTTGGCAGAAGCTGGCAGGGACAGATTTACTCTGCTGCCCAGGGGCAGTGGCAGCACAGGAGGTGGTGTGGGACCTGCACTCGGGGTGACACCATGGGGGAGCTGCCATTTCCCTGCACAGCTTTTCCTCCATTCCAGGTTAACTTCAGGACAACATCCTGCACACTTTCACGGGCTGTAGAGCACTGTTTCTGTTAATTATCAACTTGTGACTTCTACTCAGTGGTCTCTATCACCCTATTCTCTAGCAATGCTGTGTGTGCAGTAAACAAACAGATGCTCTGCATTAATTTTTTTAGGTGATTCCCAATCTCCCATACAGAGGAACTGCACAAAAACTGAACTGGTTTTGAATATGGATGGTGATAGAAAAGTTATCTTGAAATCCTCTGTGTGTAATATCTTTATTTCTACCAATGTTGATGTGCCCAAACCTGATTTTGACAACTGGTAGATTATGGTGGATTTAATAACTTCAAACCCCTGGAAACAGAGATACAGATGAGTCATTAATTGACAGTGAAATAAAATGACTGCTTCTATTTAAGCAGAGTTAATGCCATTTTTCTTTGAATAAGCTGCCAAAAGAACAAGATGACAAGCTGCTAAAAAAACAACTTGAAGAAGCTGTAGCTGTGATTTGTGTCAAGCTCAGAAGAAGGAGAAATATAGAATCTGTAGGCAAGAGCAGACATCATCACTATAGCTGTGACTCTGGGACAGAAAATAACTCACCTGTGAGAAGAGTATTGTTCAATATTTTATCAGTTGCTAAACAACAGCATCAAATATCTCTCATAACTGTTTGTTGTTTATTAAAGCTGGGGAATCCCTGGTTACCTGTGCCTGGACTTAAGGTACTTTATTTTCACCCTCCTCTAAAATCAATGGTACCACTTAAGCTGCAGTGTTAAATACACCAGTTCTAAAATTACTGTTGTCATTTAATCTGGCTCCCCCATTTATTTATTTTAATCACAAATGGGAGAAAAGGGGGAAGAGGTGGTGTTTAAGTTCCCAGTACGTAGTCCTTTGATCCCCATCTCAGTTAGAAGGAAGTGATAGGGACAGATTAGGATTTGGGGATAGATGAAACAGATAGATTTGTATGTGTGGGGTAAAGCCAGATGCATCTTGTTATATGGGCTGCTTTTAGAAACTTGGGTTTGTTTTCTTTCAGCCTGGAGCTGCTGATAACTGGAGCTGTGTGGAGGTAACTCACATTCCCAGCACCTTGCCTCCCTCCAGCTCATTCCAGCTTCTTGCAAGCAGCTTCTGTAGCAGCTTCTTGCTGGGCACTGGTGACAGAAAACAATGTTAGGGGTGAGGCAGTGGAGAAAATTGGACTGTTATGCAGCTTGGCTTTGTGGAGAGTACAGGTATGTGTTCTGCAAAACAACAGGTTTTTATTTGCAAAATCAGAGGCTTCTTGCCAGAGAACTCTTTAAAGGGCAAGTCAGAGGGCAGCCAGCAGCAAAACCATTTTCAAGCCTCAGAGCTGTTGTTCTCAAAGGCCAGCATAAATCCTTGAAGCATTAAAGCTGTGAAAACAAATTGAGAGAAGTCTGGAATGAGATTGTTCTTACCAAAATAGCAAGCCAGGTTCATATGCCTAGAAATAAAATTAACCAGAGCAGTGCAGAAGTTACACTTCAGTGATGAGTGAGCCAGTGCAGCTGGGGAAGAGCAGAATTATTGCACACAGAGGGTGGCTGCTGCCAGGAGGGCTCTGCAGGAACTGGGGAAGGAGGGTGAGGTTTTCCTTCAGTGCAGGACAAAGAGGTGATGCTGTGGCCTGTGTGGGGTGTGAAGCAGCTGGGTGAGCCACGTGGAGGAGCTGCAGCAGCTTTTTGGTTCTCTGACCAGTTCCTTGCTCAAGCACTTTCAGCCAAGCCATGTTTTGGTGCATTGCTGCAGGGAATTAACTTCTTGTAATGCTTTTTTCATCTTTGGATTTTAAGCTTCTTGACTTCTTACATGGGCATGGTTTCTGTAACTATTGTGAGTCACTGGCTTTGCTCCCTCCAACCCCATGTAAGCTGAGAGAATCCTGAATTTATGAAAAATACTGACTAGATGGACCTGATGCCCAGAAATGGGGAAGGGGAGGGCACATAAGCAGATATCTGTGTTAGACTGTCAGCATTTCTCACTTTTGACCTGAAGGACACAATATGCAGAGAAAACTAATCCAGCACTGAAAGCTGGCTTGCTTGAAAAATCTACAGACTTTTCCACAAATTTATTTTTCACTCTGACACTTGCCATCAATTTATTTGCAGCTCCTGTTATGAGGAATTTATATCAAAACATCAGGAAACCACTTAATACTCTTTAAAACACAATGCTTTAGATGAATTATTACTAAATGTGCCTTTGTGTTTTTTAAAGAATTTAAATCTAATTAGCTGGGTTGGTTCTACATTACACATGCTCCTCACAACACTCAGCTGAAATGCCACCATTGAATTAAATCATGGTTACTTAATCCTCAGTCATAGGTATGATGTTGATTCACATTTATGTGTAACTCCTCCTACCACACATAATTTTGATGATTTCAAAGTCAACTGTTTGATAGTGACAAATGCTGATTAACTCTCCCTGTTCTCAAATTAAAAGCTGTTAATTGCTATTATGTACTTTTAAACTGAAAACACCAATGCCTTAGCCCTGGACAGATCCTAGGTGAGCAGCCAGTTGACACCTCCACTGAGAGAACCACCAAAATAACAAACATTTTTTTCCTCTCTTTTGAACTTCTCAGCAGAAGAAAGGTGTTGCTGTCTTCACTTCAAAGGCATTGGTGGCTGTTTTCCAAACTATCTGTGGAGCTGAGATGGATGCAGAGGATGTCCTGAAGCACAGCCTGACCTTCCTCACATGCCAGCAAGGTCAGCACTTCATTTTTATATTTTCTGTTGGTGAAATTCAGCTTCACTGGAGTGACTCCTGGTTAGCAGCAGTCATCATTATCAGACTGGGAAGAAATCAGAGAGATCCAGACCAAGCTGTCAGCCCAAATATCCTTGAGAGCCTTGGTAGGGAATAACACTGTCTCATTTTGTTAAAGTGAAAGTGATGGTGATGAGAATGTTCAGAATTTGTCCATGTTTTAAATATTTTTGTTTAGAGTAATACATAAAAACTGCAGAAGTGCAGAAGCCTCGTTGGGGGGGATGATGATCTGTAATGTACAATGGCTGCTTTTAGGCTCTCAGCTTCCACATTTTGAAGCAAGAAAAACTCTAAATATATAATTATATGTAATGTATAAATATATAATATAAAATAATGGATTTTATTGTTAATATAAGAACTTGTGCTGAGTATTCTAGTATGAATCTAGAGAAAGGCTAGTAGTCCACAGAAAATGTTGTAGCCACTCAACCAGCAGTCCAAAAGGGCAATTTAAAAGGACTTTTATAACCCAGCCATAACCATGGCAGTGCTGGAGTTGGAAGGCACTGCCATTTGGTCACCCCTTGTCCTTCACACCACACACAGGTCACTCAGTGGTGACTCCCAGGACAGGCTCTGTTCCAGTGGTGTCACCAGTGAAAGGCACATAAACCAGCTCTGGGGCCACTGCACAACTGCTCCTCCTAATTTTTTCCTGATA
Organism: Drymodes brunneopygia; assembly: GCA_013400955.1. NCBI lineage: Eukaryota > Metazoa > Chordata > Aves > Passeriformes > Petroicidae > Drymodes > Drymodes brunneopygia. The sequence goes on from VZTZ01013606.1 coordinate 307,921, forward strand.
TTTGTCACAGTTCTGCCCTTTTGCACTTCACATCCACTACTTCTTTCCTGCCCCTGTTTACTAACGAGAGGGGTTTGGTCCTTCCTCTCCCTGGGACAAGGGAACTTACTGAAACTCCTCACCAGGAAATTCAGTCCCTGTGGGTGTCAAGGAACAGAACAAGGTATTCAGATTTGTATCTGGAGCTTTTGAGTACACAAATGCAGTTTGAAATATCTGTCCTTAAAATGCTTATGGCTCCTTTTCAGGGCAGATCATAAATGCTGTGAGAACTAGGACCTGTATTAGGCTCAGAGGGAGTCTAAACATAAATCCCTGCTCTTTCCAACCACATGATCAATGATTTTCATTGCCCGTCACCTTTGCCTATTGGTGCCCCAGGCAAATTCCTCCTTACCTGACACTAAAACACTGATACAGTGATCTCTATCCTGTACCCTGCTGTTTCCTACTTCTATTTTTGATCACTTGTGTGGAAACAGAAAAAAAACCCAGGAGAGAAATATGCAGCTGGGCAAAAATTCTTGATCCTTTGGGTGTCCCTTCAGGTTCGTGCTCAGACCTTAGTGGGAAGTTGCACCAGTTGATCTCATTGCTTGTTAGTTGCCTGTCTCTTATGGCAGGAAAATTGCAACCTACAATTTACCAACTCTTTGTCAAAACAGCTGTGTTTTGTTTTGGTTTTTTAATGCTCTCGTGATAAGAACACTGTTCCAGAGCATGGCAGAATTCCTGGATTCTTACTGTGTTGAATACAGTAGGTGAGACTTTCCAATATTTTGGCTTTTAGAGTTTAAGAAGTTCTGAGATGGGATCAGTTTGATTGTCTCATTGGAGTGCTGCAAAATGTGTCCTTCAAGCCAAACAAACCCTTCAATTTGTTCAAAACAACCCATTAGTGTACTCTCTAATGCACTTCCAGAAAGTCATGGAAAAGCCAAATGGCATCAGACAGATGTGTCTGGGAAGTGTTGACTGATAAGATATCAAGGTGACACATTAACCACTAATTAATGCAGTTCTTACTAGGAGTTGAATCTTGTTTTGTTTAGTTTTCTCCCTGGGAATGTCACATGGAAACATGAAATGTCTTGCACGAGTGGAATTTTGGGCTCTACCTCGTGATCTTTGGCAATTAGTCATGTTAAAAAAAAGTGTTTCTTTCCTACTGACTGTACCACTCATTAGTTAAAATGCTGCACAAGGAGCAAATTAGAAGTTTTCCTTCATTGTATATAATTTAATAAAAATAGCAGTGCTACTTAACACACAGAGCTGTGATTAGGAATGTCCCCCTTCACTCAGGCTGGGCAGGGGGAAACAAGATCAGAGATTACTTTAGAGGAGGAGCAGTTCCCTAGACAGACAAGAAAAACTGGAATGGAGTGTCAAAATGACTTGCCTGATGTCATGTGGCAGGTCAGTGACAGAGCTGGGACTGCGACAGTGACAAATCATGGGCTTGTTTGGTCTTATTCTGGGAGACTAAGGGAAGGAAAAGAATAATGGTTTTTAAGGGGCATGGTATGTATAGCTGTTTCACATATAAAGTGAAAAATACACTTAATTTATGCCTTTTTATAAACTAATTTAGAAGAGAATTTAGACACTTTTAAATTTGTGACCTGAAAATATTTTAAATCTAGTTTTTTACCTTAAAATTAAGACAAAGTTTCTCTTTCTTAAGTGGCACAAAAAGGGTTTTTTTTGTAATTGAAATGTTAATGTTCCAATCTTTATCCTTCATTCAACTTCTCCATCAAGATAAAAAGTGACAAAGTTTGAGGGAATCATCACTTTAGGTAAAAAATTACCTGCAAAATAAATGCAAGAGGAAAAGGGCCATTAAATTCTAGTTTAAATAAGACACCTTGCACTTGAATTTCAGAACTCTATGAGATAACAAGGATCATGCCTATAAAATATTCTGGTACTTTTTAATAAGAAAGAAGAAACTATTTCATCAAACTTTGCATATTTTTAAAAGTCATGTTTGTTCAAATAATGGCTTGAGCTGTTCTGTGAACGCTGTCAGTCCAAGTGTGCAGCAAGGCACTGGCTTTAAAAGCCACCATTCATTCCTTTTGTTTGGAGGAGCCTCTCTGAGATAAGAGATGATTTTCTTTCAAAGAAGATAAAGCTCGAGGCGCTGCATGGGCCATGCCTGCAGACCTGACCCTGCACCACGGGCGTGACCTTCCCCCTCCTTGCAGTGGCTGCCCCCAGGAGAGAGCCTGGACCAGGAGGCAGAGGCTGGAGAAGGCTCCTGGAGCTGTTTCCTTCTTGCCAAGTACATGGAAGAGACCATAGGAGTTGAGCAGGAGTTGAGGCTCTCCCTCAGGTGAGCCTGGTGACCACGTTGAGCACTGAGCAGGTGTCCCTGGTCCCACCTATGCTGCCGCAGTTGGCTGCTGAGTGTGTCTGTAAATGCTTGTGGCTGGAGGATGGGGGACACCTTCCCCTGCCCAGCTCCGAGAGGGGCTGCCCTGACAGGATGGACCTGTCCTGTTCCTCCATGGCACTGCGAGGTGGAAAACCAGAATCAGCGCACAAAAACCCGCTCCTTGTGCTGCCCGTGGTCACACAGCCAGGTCTCTCTGGGGTTCCTGTCACTCTGAAAATCCCTGAGCCGGCCTGAGTCAGCCAGACCTGAGGTGGACATGGGATTCATCTTGTCTTGGCATGACTAGAGGATGTAGCCTAGAGCTGTGCCAGAGAAGGCTCAGGTTGGACATCAGGNATAAGAGCCGCAGGCGGCGGGGCCGGCCCGGCTTCAGCCGCGCTTGCCGGGAGCGGGAGGGACCGAGCGCTGCCACCATGTGCGGTGAGTGACGGAGCTGAGCCCGGCCAGCCAGGGACAGGCTCCGCTTTGTCCCCGAGCCCCGCGGTGTCGCCCGGGACTGGCCCCGCTGCATCCATCCTGGGGGTGGGAAGCACAGGGAGCGCCTGGCAGGTGAAGGTGAAGCCCCTCCGCTCGCCCCTTCCCCCAGGGAGAGGCGATCGCCGTTCCGTTCCTCCCTCCCCGAGTCCCCCGTGCCTGGCGGCGTGTCCCGGGGCTTGGGATGGAAATTGTCCCGTCCCCACGGCCCGGCTGCCCCGGGGGTGCCCGGGGAGCGGGGTTGACCTCTGCTCCTGGTCCCGCTGCCGCTGATGCACGGGATGCGCTGCGCTCTCTCTTTCCTAACCCGGGACTAGGGACTGATTAATCGTGACTCACTTCCGAACTGCGGCGATAAGGGAGAGTTTGTGGTTTTCAGACAAAGGCAGTGAAGGAGTTTAATTCTTAGCTGTTGTGAGTTTATTCACCTCATTTTATCTAATAAAGATGAGATGGCAAAGATAATTCCTATAGCGTGTGCACAATTGCTTAGATATGCGTTGTATCAGGTTGAAATCAAAGTGTGGGTTCAGAAGCTGCTAAGGCAATTGTATTTAGTTATGGAGGAAAGTTTAGTGAAACTTTGCCTATCTGTCCCTAACATCTCCTCTCAGGTCTGATGAAAGTAGAAAAATTTACACTTGTCCGTCTTAGTGACCATCAACAAAACCTATTTTGTGGGATGCAGACTGAAAGTGAGTTGTGTTACTGCTCCCAAAATTGCACTTTCTGAATTAGGTATCTTCTCCTTGCCTCCACATCCTTTTTAATTGTAACGTCCGAAAGGGCAAGGAGCTCAGGAATCCTCTTTCACTTGAATGGAAACACGAGGTGATATTGTTTCAACTCCTATTGTTTGAGCTCCTACGTGACAGATCACTATCAACGAGACAAACTCGGTGTCTTCTAAACAAAACCCCTTGAAGTGAGAGACCTGGCCCAGTGCCTGAGCTCCCCTCGCGTATTCACGGCGAGCCCTGAGACACGTAATGGTAATAACCAAAAACTTTGCAAGTCTGGGCTGTGCATTGATTGGGGAGTGAGGGTGCGAGGAGTTCGGCAAAACGTCTGACCTGGGGTGGAGCAAGTGACTCAGTATGAAATGGCAAAGAGCAGCAGCTCATGAAGGGTGAGAGTAGAGCCAGGGTTTTTTCCCATCAGCATTTAGAGACTTTTTGTATTACATTTGTTTTCATGAAAGAAATCCCCCAGCCTGCTATGCTGATCTCTGTAAGGAGTCTAGGAGTTCTTGAGACTGCAACCAGCAGTTTCTAAATTACTTTTTTGTTGTTTTTTTATTTTTTCATCTCTTTCCAGGTTTAGGTGCTGATAATACACCCTATTGTGTTTTCTTTGGCTTCAGGTAGCACGTGAAGATTTACAGCCCTTGTTTTATGTTTTGAAAATACATAGGTCATAAGTACTGCTATAAACATGTGCTCCTAAGGTAGCAAAGTTGAGATGTTATCATTCTCACATGTAAGAAGACAGTATAGCAAAAGTATTCAAGCAAAAGTATTCAGAATTTAAAAAACAGTCAAGAAGCACTTAAACTGATGATCTACCTATTTTAAATTGAAATTAGTTTCATCAGGATATGAAGTTGAGACTTTGTTTCAAAGCTAAGTTTCTGACATCAACAATGTGCTTACCCCAATAGAGGAATCCTTCTATTTTTCAAGAAATTAATAATTTTGTCCAAACTTCAAGTATAGGCTGCCCCCTTCTTGATTTTGGTGAAGTCTTGCAATTGCAAGAGTTCTTGTGGAATTTTCCCACAAAAATTANCTTGGCATGACTAGAGGATGTAGCCTAGAGCTGTGCCAGAGAAGGCTCAGGTTGGACATCAGGTAGAATTTCTTCACGGAAAGGGTTGCCAAGCATTGGAACGGACTTTGCAGGAAGGTGGTGGAGTCCCCATCCCTGGAGGTGTTGAAGAAGTGATCGGACGTGTCATTTAGTGCCCTGTCTAACCAGGCATGATCGGTCAGAGGCTGGACTCGGTGATCTGGGAGTTCTTTCCCAACCGAGTAACTCCGTGATTCCCGTGTGCGGGGCTCGGCAGGGCCGGGCCGGGCGGGGCGGGAGTGGCCGCGGTGCCGCCGGGCTCTGCCCCCGCGGGGCCCGGGCAGGGGGCGGGG
>VZTZ01013606.1:313318-400114 GCA_013400955.1 Drymodes brunneopygia
TTCTGAATTAGGTATCTTCTCCTTGCCTCCACATCCTTTTTAATTGTAACCTCCGAAAGGGCAAGGAGCTCAGGAATCCTCTTTCACTTGAATGGAAACACGAGGTGATATTGTTTCAACTCCTATTGTTTGAGCTCCTACGTGACAGATCACTATCAACGAGACAAACTCGGTGTCTTCTAAACAAAACCCCTTGAAGTGAGAGACCTGGCCCAGTGCCTGAGCTCCCCTCGCGTATTCACGGCGAGCCCTGAGACACGTAATGGTAATAACCAAAAACTTTGCAAGTCTGGGCTGTGCATTGATTGGGGAGTGAGGGTGCGAGGAGTTCGGCAAAACGTCTGACCTGGGGTGGAGCAAGTGACTCAGTATGAAATGGCAAAGAGCAGCAGCTCATGAAGGGTGAGAGTAGAGCCAGGGTTTTTTCCCATCAGCATTTAGAGACTTTTTGTATTACATTTGTTTTCATGAAAGAAATCCCCCAGCCTGCTATGCTGATCTCTGTAAGGAGTCTAGGAGTTCTTGAGACTGCAACCAGCAGTTTCTAAATTACTTTTTTGTTGTTTTTTTATTTTTTCATCTCTTTCCAGGTTTAGGTGCTGATAATACACCCTATTGTGTTTTCTTTGGCTTCAGGTAGCACGTGAAGATTTACAGCCCTTGTTTTATGTTTTGAAAATACATAGGTCATAAGTACTGCTATAAACATGTGCTCCTAAGGTAGCAAAGTTGAGATGTTATCATTCTCACATGTAAGAAGACAGTATAGCAAAAGTATTCAAGCAAAAGTATTCAGAATTTAAAAAACAGTCAAGAAGCACTTAAACTGATGATCTACCTATTTTAAATTGAAATTAGTTTCATCAGGATATGAAGTTGAGACTTTGTTTCAAAGCTAAGTTTCTGACATCAACAATGTGCTTACCCCAATAGAGGAATCCTTCTATATTTCAAGAAATTAATAATTTTGTCCAAACTTCAAGTATAGGCTGCCCCCTTCTTGATTTTGGTGAAGTCTTGCAATTGCAAGAGTTCTTGTGGAATTTTCCCACAAAAATTACTCAATTTACTTTTTCTCCTTTTCATGCTCTGCTTGTAATCCTGAAAGGGGAAGCTCCAAAGTCTTGATATACACGTAAAGGGAGAGCCTTGTTTTCAGTGTCTGCACATGATTGAAGCAGGTTTTTGTAATGTTTTAGCAACCTTCTCTTTCTGTTTTTAGTATCTGCTTTTAAAGGTAAGCCACTCGTGATTGACCCAGTTCATCCTTCTAAGCAAACTGTAATTATGGAAAGTTATAAACTACATTTAACATTCAGACCAAGAGGGCAATGTCCCAGTAAAACACTTCTTGGGTGTTTTTCCTGGATTTTATGTTTTTGAGTCTTCTTAGGGAAGCCAGATCTGGAAATGGCATCTAATACCTTAGGGAGGCCATCATAAAGTAACTTGTTAGCATCACTAAACCCTTATCATAAGTATGATTCAGCTGAGATTCAGTCATGCTGGTGTCCTTCCAGAAAGAATTAAGCTACAAGGAGTCTTTATCAGAAGTTGTTTCTACATGAGTTGAGTAATGTGCTTTAAATCTGGCCAAAATGACGACTGAGGAGGAAAAAAATATGCAAGGGGATAAATCATGAAACACAAACCCACTAGAGAAAGTGTTACTCTCAGTGCTTAGAGTAAGATTTATTTCTCTTAACTGAAAAGAGTTTATAACATGTTCTTTGAAGTCAGGCTGAGGCATTGTTTCCATTTTAAATGGCCTCTGGTCACTTCTGCATCTTCTAATGCACGTGTGTGGAAGTGCAGCTCCAATTCCCTGGAAACAAGGGTCTTTTGAACAATTGCAGCACACTGGTAGCATTGTAAGGATGGTCCCAGAGGAAGGTTCTTCCTGGAGCTCTGTGTAGTGAAAGATGCCACATGGAACACACAGGGATGTAGAGGCTTAAATTCGTTGTGAAATCTGGCCTAGAAAGTAGAGCTGGATCCGAAATGAGGTGTGTGGCAATGTTTTGGAATGATGTTGAGAAATTTGTATTGAAGAAATTGAAGAATGCTGCTCTTGAGGTTCGTGTTTAGTGCCAGAGAACGGTAAATATCTGTCTGGAAAAATGATCAACAGGCCCTCAGTCTAAAATGACTGCTTGTAACCAGAGGCGTTATTTTTCAAAGCATCCATGAAGAACAGTATTAAGCAGTTCAAATTCCCAAATACCTCCTCAGACACAACTATTGTCTTAATGTCTCCATTAATGTTGGATGTGCTAGAAATAATTAGGCTGAGCTCCTCATAAATCTCACTTCTGAAGTAGAAAAGTATTATCCACCCTTTAATCTTTCCAAAACAAATTCAGAGGCAAATATAATACTCTCTTCATTGTCAAATCAACAGTATTAATGTCTTGTAAACCAGTGGAGTAACCAAATTCACAGTAATATTTATAAGGGAGATTTATTGGTGTATCATTTTAACAGCTTCTTCACTATGGCCATTTACAGTTCAAGAGCCCAAACTGAGGGGGAAGAGGGTGTTAAATTTCAAACAAAGGCTTTCTCTATCTAAGACACTTGTCTGAACTGCTTATCTGGTGAGCTCTTAAAGTCTGCTTCTTTTCTAACTGTAGTCTCCAGTCCTGACTTGTTGCTTGGAGAAACTGTTGAAACAGTGAAATTGGGTGTTTCTGTTTTATTGGGGTACAGATTTGCAAGAATTAATAAATGGGCCTAATGTATCCATGTAAATACCAGAGTCCCAGGAAGAGCAGCAGGCAGAGAAAAGGAATGGCTGTGTTTTCCTTTGCAGGTGACTCCTTTATAACACCTTTACTAAAGATGAAACAACGTCCCCAACACTCTTCTAATAAAAAAATGCCCGTGTACGTTTGTCTTCCAAAAAGAAAAAAAAAAATAGGGTGGGGAACCAAGCCCTAAACTAAAAAAAGCCTCTTCTTGGTTGATGAGTGTTCTATTCAAGAGCAGAGGGCTCAGACTCTGTGTTTGCAGAGGCAGGAGTGGGCTCGGCTCTCGGGGTGCTGCCCGGAGGGGCAGGCACGGGGCAGGCTCGGGGCTCCGTGTCCGGGCAGGCTTTGGCAGCCGCGATTGTGCAGGGGCAGCGCCGGGGGGAGTGCCTGTGTTTTGGGTGACCCTGGTTTGTACCTTCTGTTTCTTCCCTTTGTTGTCCTACCCTACTGACTTCTGCCCTTTCCTCGTGTTTTCTTCTCCATTCTCTTTCTGCTGAAGTGACTGTTGCATACAGGATTAAGCTGGAGCCTTTCAGAAATAGAAGTTGTGCCTCGTACCTACCCATGGGTATTTAAGGCCACGACTTGGATTACAAAAGTCTCCTTGTGTTAGTACTGGTGAATATATTCCTTCTTTGAATGCTTGGATATGAAATAGATCACAATGTTCCCATTTTCAGCTGTGGTTTTCGTGAAAAGTAGAATTTTTTTAACCTCTCCAAACCGTTTAACTCTTTGTGGGTAACATGAGGAGAGTGAAACGTGCCAGTAAATTTTATGTGTTATGTGTTGAAATGAGGCTTCTGAGTCCTTTATTGTATTTGAATTCTTTCCATTTAAACATGCATTAGAAGGAATTGTACTAAATGGGAGGTTGGGTGCCCCTAGGACTTCTCCCTGATGCTAGTTTTAAAGAGTTTTAAATCGAGTCTGAAGTGATGCAAATTTTAAAGAAACTCCTTTGCTTCTTTTTTCCCCTCCTTGCCTTTTTCTCTTTAAACAGGAATTTTTGCTTATCTAAACTACAGAGTGCCTCGCACTAGAAAGGAAATTTATGAAACCCTGATAAAAGGATTACAGCGACTGGAATACAGAGGATATGACTCTGCAGGTATGATAACCAACTCAACCAATTAATTTTAGCAACCAGTAGCTCATTCCATGACTTTTTTGGGTACTTTCAGTGTCTGGAATCTTGGATTTTTCTTTCTTTATTCTACAGATTAGCAGATTGGAACTAATTAGCTTCATTCTTGGAGTGCTACAACTTTCCTCAGGACTTAAAATTGGGTGTTTAGCTCTGTAATTAGATGGTTGAAGTTAGCACACGTAAGCAAAACAAACAGGGTGTGGAAGAAGATCTCTACACAGGGCCATGTATTTTGTGCCCCAGCTTTTTTTGTGTATGTGAATCCCAGTGAAAGATGGGGAAGATTAAATTTGTCTTAAATTTGAGTTGGCTCATTTCATCAGGCAAAATACTTCAGCCTCTTGTCAAACACAATTTGAGATAGCTCACGTATATTTTAATCTGTGCAGTGGGTATAGACTTGATGCAGTTTCATTTGAACATGCACAGGTCTAGCAACAGACTTCAAATATATCCCTTTAAAGGGTAATTTAAAAATGCTCATTTCAGTTTTGTGTGCCTGTGTGTATTTTCTCAGCCTTTTCCCCATTCTAATCTATTTCATGTTTTAAATAACACTTACGACTGTGTCCTGTGCTGTAGGAGTGGCAATTGATGGAAATAATAATGAAGATAAAGAAAGATTCATCAAACTGGTTAAGAAAAGAGGCAAAGTAAAGGCCCTGGAAGAAGAGTTGTACAGTAAGTGTTAAAAATGACCCCTTTACTTTGGCCTCCCAGTCAGATATTATCTGCATCTCAGCAGAAAGTCAGACCATAAAATTGCAGTTACAATTTTGTATCAGCAGGAACTGCATTGAGGAATCCAAGCAGCTAAATTTTTTGTGCCACTCAAATCTGCACTTAAAAAGCAAGCTGATCTTCAGATGCAGCACTGTGAAATTGTCACTCTACACTCCCTTCTTTTGGTTGCTCCTTTGTTCAAAACGTGGGCTCCTTTGGTGCTTTACTCTTGTGATTTCTGTGCTGCATGGCTGAAATGCTGAAACATGCACTCTGACAGAATTTACGGCCATTTAAGCAGCTGGCTGTCATCACAATCTGCTTTATGCAGTGCTCCCATCTGTGAAAGGCTGAAGTTGTGTTTTAATACGTTTACATTATAATTTGTAGTAATGGGATCTGTTAGCCTGGCTGTTAGTATTGGCTAAAAATGCTCAAGTCTTGGCAAACAAGGTTTTAATCACAGTAGCTTGAACTTTCTGAAGTGCAATGTCAAGAAAGCAAATGGTTTAAAAAAACCCAGAAGATAGCTTTTATATTTTTGCCTGTAGGAATTCTCTTTGTATTTTACTAATCGTGTGTGTGTGTGAGAGAGAGAGAGAGAGAGAAAGAGGCAACATTATAAATTCAGTAAACTGAATTTCTCCTCTATAGAACAAGATGACCTGGATTCAAAAACAGATTTTGAAACACATTTTGGAATTGCTCATACTCGCTGGGCGACCCATGGAGTACCAAGTGCAATAAACAGTCACCCTCAGAGATCAGATAAAAGGAATGGTACGTAATCTCTGCAGCACTTGAACCACATGAATCCGAAATGATTCAATCCACAGAGCACATATGTTCTTACTATTGTTATGGTATCTATTTTTTATACTAGGGCTAAGCTCTTGCCATTCTATTTGGCTCAAGCACTTTTAAAATAAAACAGCCTCTTCTCAGGCTAAAGTAATGCTAAAAATTAATGAGATCTGTTGTCTGAAAATTGCAAGTTAATCGAAGTGCAACATGCTTGTTTTGAAAAGTAAGACGGAAAATATAAATGTGTCAATATTGCCTGGGCCAAAAAAGAGAGATTTCATATAATTCTTTACTTGAGGTGACTGGGTGCTCTACTAGGTATAGTTAAGAACCCTCTTTATAATTTGGAACTGCCTTTGTATGCTTTCAGAATTTGTAAGCCGCTATCTGTTGTCCATGTTGTGATAAACTGTAGGTCTGAAAACTGTAGCAGGTAGTTTCAAGTGTACTTCTAAGCTCTTTTTCCCCTATAATTTTGTATTCTGAATTAAATATCTTAATTTTTTTGTTGCTCATGAATATATGTACATATATATTTTCTCTTAGAATTTGTTGTCATCCATAATGGAATCATCACAAACTATAAGGACCTGAGAAAATTTCTGGTGAGTCTGTGGCAACTCAATTCTAAAACCAGAAAATTAATACTCCCCCAAACTGCCATCAGATCTTTCATGACTTTGGTGGAACTTGAATTCAAGCTTCTTGATATCATCTATAAAAAAAGCTGTGTGAAAGAGTCTGCCTAATAAAGATACTCAGGAGCTGGTGAAGTGCAAGATATTCCTGCAATCCTAAGGGCAAAGTGTTTATGGGTAGAGTAGCAGTTTGTGCTGAGATTCTTTGAGAGGGTGTGTGGAGTGGGCTCTCTCCTGTCTCTTGGTGCTTGACAGATGCTGAGTAAGTCTTACTACGTGTCTCATTACAGTATTTCCCAAAGAATATCTATAACATGATAAGTCCTCATATTTTATCTGTAGTGATTTATGTCCACTGGTCCAATGTAGTGCTCTGAGCTCTGACTCTGCAGTTTCTGCTGGGAGGCAGCTGAGAGCCCTTCCAGTGCTTCTTGCCTGAGGATGGACACAATTTTTACTCCTCTGTATGATATTTCAGGAGAGCAAAGGCTATGAATTTGAATCTGAAACGGATACAGAAACAATCCCCAAACTGATCAAATACATGTATGACAACAGAGAGAGTGAAGACACCAGTTTTTCAGCCTTGGTAGAGAGAGTTATTCAACAATTGGTAAGAGGGAAATTATTTTTTTCCTGTACCACAGTACTTGCGGGGTTCCTTAACATTCTGCCTTTTGCATTTAGATCCTCTGCAGGAGCTCTTAGAAGGTGCTGCAAATAACACTTTTAGGCTTCTAAATAATGCTTAATAGACCAAGAAATGAGATTAAATTTTGGAGACTTCAAAGGCTTTTCACTGTTAAATCTTTAAATTGCAGTAGCAGCAGGTTTTGTTTGTTGAGTTTTTTGTTTTGTTTTTAGCAAGAAGTTAGTGCAACTATTTAATGAAGCAGTTTAATTAAAAAAAAAGAAAAGTCATAGGAGCCTCTGGGGGTTAAAATCTCTCATAAATGGCAACGTGTTCCTAAAGGTTATTCTGATTGTGTTGAAACACTGCTGTGATTCAAGTTTGGCCAATGCCTTGGCTCTCCTACTTGGAAATAGATCTAACAAGCTGGACTGGTTTCCAAACTGTGAAGTGGGAATCTACTGTTACTCAGTATGTGAATGCTTAAAAACTTTGATAGATGCATTGCAAACTTGGAGAAAGCTGGCTTTGTTTCCTCCCTCAGTCTCCGGGCAGATGTTTTCCCTCCCCTTCCTGCAGTTTCTTACACTCTTTTCACCTCCCCTCTCCTCTTTAAAGCAGCTCTGTAGGATTCCTTGGGGCAGGGCTGGAATCCACACCAAGTCAAGGCCTGTGTGGGTCAAGAGGGAGCAGCAGTGCACCCTCAGCTCTGGGGGAAGGGAGGCTTCACCTGGCCCCAGAACAGGGCAGGGTGCTCCCAGCAGAGCCCTGGGAGGGGAGGGAATGTCACATCTCTGTCCTGCTGGCAGGGCGAGGGGCCTTGGCTCCTGCTCTGGGAATCCTCCTCCAGGAGCTCACCAGCTGTTCTAGTACTGTAGAGTTGTTTTTGGGGTTTTTTTCTGCTGTTGTGGATTTTTTGTGTGTTTTGTTTTTGTAATACATTAATGAGAATTTGCAGCTTGAACCAGAAATAGTAACTCCAGGTTTTCAGTTGAAACTGAATGGTAATGCACTTTGTGCAAATTCTGATTGAAGGTCTTACTGAAAGTAATTGTCAAACAGTCTTTGTGTTGATTATGAGTAACATCGCTGACGTTTTCAAAACCTTAGCATTAGAAGTTATTGGTTTTATTTATAAAGAGAGGCTAAGTGCTCATTTCCTGATCTTTCAGCTGTTGCACTGTTGATGTGCAGGTCAGCTTGTTCTGCTCCATGGCCAATTCCTTTAAAGGTGCAGTCTGCCCTCCAGGAAGAGATTGCTGATAGCAGTTCCTTCAGTGCCTCTTCAGAGAGGGGCCCCAGTCTAATGAGATGCAGCTATTTGAGATAAGTTGTTTAGGATCTTTTTTTTTCTTCTCCTTTGTGTTCATGGTTTCCAGGAAGGTGCTTTTGCATTGGTTTTCAAGAGCATCCATTACCCAGGTGAAGCTGTTGCTACCAGGTTAGTAAAAGTCCATTTTATACATAATGCATGCTTTTTATTAGGTTAAAAAAAAGCCAGCGTCTCTTAAAGATACTAAAATATTGATGCTTAAAGTGCTTAATTAACCAAAATCAGTGAGTCAATAAAGAATCTCAATGTATCTTGTGTTTCTAAATTTGTATTAAGAGCATGCTAACATTTTTCCTGTATCCAAAAGGGGAGAGGGAAGGGATATTGTTCAGTTTTAGTTTCAGTTGAGTAAAGACTGAGATCAGTATGTTCATGCTGGCTAAAAGACCATCATAATAACAGGTTATACAAATAGTGTTCTATAGCTGTCATAGCATTTATGGTTTCTTTCAGTGTAAGTTCTACTTTTATTTATGACTTGAAAAACAACTTCCAGTAAATGTAAAGATATTAAAATAGCAAGTGATGTAGCAGTGGGAATAAAGACTGTTTTATATTACAACCCAAAAGCCCATTGCTTCTGTGGTCTAAAATAAGACTACATTAAAATTTTGAAAAAGCCAGCTGTACCATCACTCCAAGTGGAGAACATCTTCTGAAATGAACTATTCTATATGTGGTTCAGGTTTGGGTTTTTGGGGCTGAGGGATTTAAGAGAAGCTAATCTTGTAATCTGAGTGTGACTTGTTCTTTTATTCCTGTGATTTTTTTTTAATAAGGTCTTCAGTGACACATAAACCAAATAATTAAAAAATGGTCTTAATATTTTGCAGTTTCAGAGGTGCAGTAGTGATGGTTGATGTCTCTGAGTTTGAAAGGCTAAAGAGTGTAACAGTATTTCAATTCTGAAAAGCATGGGAGCCGATTGTCTCACTTTAGAGGCAAAGGTAGCTTTGTTTCAAATTGCTGCCTGTGCTAAGATGTTTTCTGATTACTGGAAAGAAAACAACTGGTTCATACACATTTTCCTCTACCTGGATGTAGTTTATGGGTAAAGAATCACCAACACACATAGTACTTACTTATATAATAATATTCGGTGCACCTTACAGAAGAACCAAGTTTACGTAACTCCTGTCACATAATGGTCTTAGGATCATGGTTGAAGGTGGCTCTTCCAATTTAGGAAGTTAGATGGGATATTGTCTTTTCAACTTCACCCATGTCCTGTAACTTTTTTGTACGTGCATTTCTCTTTATAAATTTGAGTGTTTTCCTTTTTGTAGGAGAGGGAGTCCTTTGCTCATTGGGGTTAGGAGCAAGTACAAGCTCTCAACTGAACAGATTCCTGTTTTGTACAGAACATGTAAGTTGAAAAATCAAAATACATTATTTATAAGAACTAAAATTAGTGTTACTTAATGATAAAAACTTAGATTAATTGGTTTTTGTACCATAAAACGACCAGCTGATGCCCCAAATAGCTTCTTGTCTGAGGATATTTTTATACCACTGAGTGTGTAATTCATGTAAAAGTCCCATTTTCCAAACTATTTCTGTAACTGTGATACCCTAAACCTATATAGTCTGTAATCTTACATGAACAGAACTGGTTTTGTATTTAGAATGTCTCATTTCTTTAATAGGCAACATTGAGAATGTGAAGAACATCTGCAATTCCCGAATGAAAAGGCTGGACAGCTCAACCTGCCTTCATGCTGTTGGGGATAAGGCAGTAGAATTCTTCTTTGCTTCAGATGCAAGGTAGTAAAAGTACTTCATCTTTGTTGAAAATACTGGTTTTTTGTTTAAAAAGTGAGATAAGTCTGGAAATCTAAGTTGTCTTGCTCTTGTACAATGGCTTTCTGAAAGAAGAGCTTTTAATCCAGGTAACATCAGAAAGCCCCGCAGGCTCAGGTGCTCAAAAAATGTTTGCAGTTCAAATGCTGCTGACAAACCTTCACAAGTGCAATATCTGCCAGTTGCTGACCTCTATGTGACATAAATCCAGTGTAGGAAAGTAATTTGGATACAAATGGACACTCATCAGCTGAGCACTTGGGCATACGGTATGTTAGTCGGGGTTGGGATGTTTTTAATTCAGGTATCAGAGGAGGAAAATAGTGGTGTGGTTCCAAGCTGGGCAGGAACCCGGACATCAGGCACACATTTATCTTGGAAACAAAAGCATGACCTTAGCAGGATCCATCAGGGGCACTGCGAGGCAACTCCAGACCAGCAGGAACTGATGCAGTGGTTCCTGAGCCTCCTGCTGCGGGTGGCTGTGAGAATGCAGGAGGAGCAGCAGATGGAGCCATTGCCTTTAGGATGGCTCTGTCTGCAGTTATGTACAAAAAGAAGAGAGAAGCAGGGCTGGAATTGCTCTTGTGGCATATTTAATTGCTTTGCTATTACCAGCTCTGACATGTCAGGTTTGTCTTGTTTCTGTTTTTTTTCTCTGTAGTGCTATCATTGAGCACACCAACAGAGTGATTTTCTTAGAAGATGATGACATTGCAGCAGTAACTGATGGGAAGCTCTCCATTCACCGTCTGGAGCGTTCAGCTAGTGATGATCCTTCCCGGGCCATCCAGACCCTGCAGATGGAATTGCAGCAAATCATGAAGGGTGGGTTGAAACATCTGTAAATGAGTATCATCAAAGGTAGATAGTTACTGTTTGTGTATTAGATGAGGCAGAAAACTGCTAATGTGTTGTGATAAATTACCCTCTTTCGGGCTGTTTGTACTGGGAGCTGACAATTCCAAGCTTTGAGACCAAGACAGAATGGGCAATTTGGGACCCTTTTCATTTTAGCCTTGGGAAAATCATAGATAGTTCTCTTCATTTCAGTATCTAGTGAAAATTAACTAATATTAACATGTTGTAGTTGTTGGCAAAGTTTGTCTATAAGTTAAGAATTGAAGGGGAACACAGAAATTTTCTTATATAGGAACTTATTTACCTTGTCAGTGTTGGGAGATGGAACCAACCAAATAGAGTGAACTACCCATCCTTCCTTTCTTCTTGCCTGTTCTAAGCTTTTGTTTAGGTTAACACAGTCAAGTTAGTCTTAAAAGTTCTCTTTGTAACTGGAATAGACTTAAAATAACAAACCTAAGTATTGCCATGTCATGTTTTTGTAAACAGGTAACTTCAGTGCCTTCATGCAAAAGGAAATTTTTGAACAACCAGAATCAGTTGTCAACACAATGAGAGGCAGGGTGAATTTTGAGAGCAGCACAGGTAATGGAGAACAGCCCTTCAAACTGCACTAAGTTTGATATTTGTAAACGTGTTAATTGGAAAATGAAACACACCATTGATATATATGTATTTATTTGTTTACAGTTCTGCTGGGGGGGCTGAAGGATCATTTGAAAGAAATCAGAAGATGCCGAAGGCTGATCATTATTGGCTGTGGGACCAGTTACCATGCTGCAGTGGCTGTATGTTCACATCCTTGGTTGAAATGCACATGTAACTTAATTGCTGGGCTTTCAGACAACAGCTCTTCATCTGCTTTTTCTTCTCCCTCACACTTTGTCTTTCACTGAGGGGTCTCACCCTTTTACTTAGTTCTCCTCTTTATTAATGCTCCAATGCCATTACCTACCATGCTAAAAGTTAACTTTCTTTTTACTTAGGTTTTCAAAGCTCTGGTGAGCTGTAATTACCAGCTTTTCTAATAAGAATCCATCCAGATTTTCTCTGCCTTGTGAAATGTCCAAATGTTAGTGGGTGGCAATATTAACAGATGCTGTGTTCTGCTTGAATACAGACTCGACAAGTCCTGGAAGAATTAACTGAATTACCAGTGATGGTGGAACTTGCCAGTGACTTCCTGGATAGAAACACACCTGTGTTCAGGGATGATGTGTGCTTTTTTATCAGCCAGTCAGGTGAGCTGCATGTGCTGTCGAGTGAGTGCTCTAAGATTGCTTTCCATTGCACTTTGCATCATGTGAGTGTGGGTACAGTAATTTAGAACACACTTGTGTAGGATTTGATGTTTTTCTGGAATCACTATCCTCTACCAAGCTGAAGTCAAGGTGTGGATGTTTTCCAGGTGAAACTGCAGATACACTCATGGCCCTGAGGTACTGCAAAGAACGCCGTGCTCTGACAGTTGGCATCACAAACACAGTTGGAAGTTCAATATCCAGGGAGACTGACTGTGGGGTGCACATCAATGCAGGGCCTGAGATAGGTGTGGCAAGCACAAAGGTAATTGCTGCTCAGCGTTTCACTTTCACCCCTTAGCCCTGTGGAATACAATTCAAATTTTAATTGCAGCACTTTAATCTGAGATCACATTCACTCTCTGCAGAATTAGCTGCTGAATGTTTTTGTTTTGTCTGCAGGCCTATACCAGCCAATTCGTGTCTCTTGTAATGTTTGGCCTAATGATGTCTGAAGACAGAATTTCCTTGCAGAAAAGGAGACAGGAAATCATTAGTGGACTAAAATCACTGCCAGGTATATTGATACTTTGGGTTTGGGGAGGCGTAGGGGATGTTTGCAGTGTAAAACACTACTCAGGGATATTTCCTCTCTAAGTTTCACTCTCCCCCTCATCCTGAAAGGCGGACAATATGAGAAAAATGGACTGTTCATTTCTCACCATTTGCCAGTTTTACAAGTGACCTTCCAAGAAACTTGGCAGGAAGGTTGGAATTTTCATGGGTTGGGTTTTCTAATTACAATATGGTAGTTTTGTACGAGAAATATTACTTGGTCTCCTAAATTCATGGTTTGAAATTTTTAAAGCCTCCTACTTTAAATCAGGATAGATAAAAGGAAACTAATTCAAGGTGACTTTTAAATGGATGTTTCAAAACTTCCTTTAGAAATTCAAATAGGCTGGATGAGCATTGTTTAAACTGATAGTAGCTTTAAATTTATTACTGTAAGTAAGGCTGGAGAAAATATCCTTAAACTGCAGTCAAAGTTGCTAAGTTAATGGTTGAATTGTATTAAGTGTATTTGTTGTATTAGGTAATTAGAACATTCTGCTACAACCCAACTACTTTTTCCAGTTAAAAAAAATTAATTTTTTTTTCTGTGCCTCAATAGAAATGATTAAAGAAGTCTTGTCCTTGGATGAGAAGATACATGATTTGGCTCTTGAACTGTACAAACAAAGATCATTGCTGGTTATGGGTCGTGGGTACAATTACGCCACTTGTCTGGAAGGAGCTTTGGTAGGAACTTCTCAATATTGTTTAATATTATTTAAAATGAGATTTTGTGGCTTCTGCAACATAGTTCATTTCTAATATTTCATTACAATTTAATTCTACTGCAGTATACAGGCTATTTATAACTAGAAGCATTTAAACACATACCTAAGGTGAACCTGTTTCTTTCACATAATAAACAGTGTTTAATGAGTCTGTTTAAAAACAAGGAACTAACAATTTAAGTTGCTGACCCGTTTGAAAACAACATCAGAAAGCCACAATGTGCTGACTTTGAGAAGAGATGCTCATGGAGGAATTATGTTATGAACGTTGTGGTAAAATGGACACGTATCCCTCCCTCAGAGGAGTTTGATGTGTTAAAGGCAGACTGCAGTAGCCAAGGCTGGGCTGGGTGTTTGGTTCTTAGATTTCCTGTTGGTTCATGCACTCGTGTGCATGAGTGAGCTCTGCTGCTGCCCACAGCCTCTAGAAACCCCAGCAGCCACCCACACCACCCCTGTTTTCACTATTATTTAACACTGGGTATGTGTGTTTAAGTGGCAGAGGTACAGCCTTGGTGTTTTGCTTCTTGTGGCTGATGTTTCTCAGCTAACATAGTACTAACTTGAGGCACTTCCCTTTTTTTAGAAAATAAAAGAAATCACCTACATGCACTCGGAAGGTATCCTGGCTGGTGAGCTGAAACATGGGCCCTTAGCCCTGATAGACAAACAAATGCCTGTAATCATGGTGATCATGAAGGATCCTTGTTTCACCAAGTGCCAGAATGCTCTGCAACAGGTCACTGCTCGGCAGGTACAGTGTGTAACTGATTAGCTTTCACTGTGTCACAGGAAAAGAGATTGTGCACATTGCACTGCTGCTGACTGTGCATCTGGAAAGGGGTGTACTGCTGATTATTGTTAATTACTGAGTTATAAATAAGATGCTACATCTACATTGCAGGTTGTTATTACAGGTTAACATCAGCAGCAAAAACTGCTTCCATATGGCTTGTTTGTTTGTTTTGGGCTTTTTCTGTTTTGAAGTAAATGGAATAATGTTAAAACTCTACAGGGTGAAAATATTCGAGTCTTACAATATAGTGAAAGTCAAGAAGCCATTATGAAAGATTGGCATTGCCTTTGTTAGCTACTTTAGAGTTTTCAAACTCATGCAGTCATGCTGTGAACAATATTTCAAAGCAGTTCTAGGCTAGCTCTTCACTTAACAATGGAAAATTTTATTTTCAGGGTCGTCCAATCATTCTGTGCTCTAAAGAAGACACTGAAAGCTCAAAATTTGCCTACAAAACCATTGAGCTGCCTCATACCGTTGACTGCCTTCAAGGAGTGTTGAGTGTCATTCCTCTTCAGTTGCTTTCATTCCACCTGGCTGTTCTCAGAGGATATGACGTAAGTGTTTTCTATATTTAACACTCCATTTAGTACAGTTTTGAACTTCCTCCTACCAGTGTAAAGTGAGAGACCCAGTTATATGGCATATCTGAGAGAGAGCTATGAAAATAGCTAGTGAAGCTCATAGTGAGTGTGGTTATAGAAGTGGCATTTCAGTGCCAATTCTTCAGTTTTGTATTTTTAAATTAGTATCGTTCTAAAAAAAATCATAAAGCTCGTTTGATTAGTTAAGAGTGCAAACAGGACTTTTTCAGAGAACTCAATCTTGAAATGTGATGCTGTACTTTAACTTAAAATAGGTCAGTGCTTTGTACAGCTTGGTTTGTTGATGTGTCGGTGTGTCAGTTTGATAATGATGCCTGCTTTGGAAAGGTACCCTGTGCAAAACAAATATGTATTTGTTAGGAGGATTTTGGAAGCACAGATGAATTCAGCTGCGAGTCATTATCTGCAGATCTATAGCCTGTTGTGTGTGTTAATGTGTCTAGAGTAAAGCAGAACTCATTAGGAAGTCTGAAAGAGCACACTAAATGAACTGTCAAATGCAGAATGTCAGTATTCCTCTGTCATACTGAAAGCCTGTCTCTTCATTCTAGGTGGACTTTCCAAGAAATTTGGCCAAATCTGTTACTGTAGAATAACAGCCAAGAACAGCTGATGTTTTTGTCACCAGACCTCTGAGTTATACTTGCAGAATGTGTTGTTCTGAATTGAGAGGTAAATGTTTTTTCTAAAGAGAATGACAATGCTAACTGGAAAGTGTCAGAAGGATTTATCTTGCAGCTTTAAAAGCTTTTGATGTGCCTTGTACCCAAGTGCTTTTGCTCACAGCAAATACTCCTCTAAGTCCTGAAATTGCCAAAGAAGATAAAAATTGTTTACACATGGTATACTGAATGAACTTTTTTACTGTGCAATATATATATATATACAGCTCTCTCCAGAGTAACTGTGAACATTTTTTTAGCCTACACTATATAACTAGTTTTAAAGATACAGTATTTATAAGTACAATTTGTATAGCTTTTTTTAAGTTATTTTTTTAGTACATTGCTTATCTTTAACATTGGTAATGCTCAGAATGTAAATACTGAGCGTGTTGATACTTGTGTACAGTTGTTAGGGATTTTTCTTCTTCAGCCTCAAACTGGAAATTTGTTGTCCCCTCTTCTTTCCCAGCTTCCCTTCCCCCTTTGCGTCTGTGTTTCATATTTAACCAGTCATTTGCAAAGCTCTTCTGTGGCTGTAAATTCCCAGCTATGTTTTAAATTTCTGCTTCTTTCAACTGTTTTGAAAAGCCAGAATGACATTTGTTTTGTATGCCACCCCAGCTCTTATTTGCATAACATGTATAGTGCAACAGAATAAGGGAACTGGATGTCTTTCAAGTTGTTTGAAGAGGGTACAATGAAATGACAATGCAATTAAAAGATTATATAATTCTTCTTGTTTCGTGGTTTGGTTTTTTTTCGTGTGTGTTTGGGTTTTTGTTTGTTTCATTTTTGTTTGTTTTTTTTTAACTTGATGACTCCTATCTCAGGTCTGAAGAAAGCCCTATTTTAGTACCATACATACATTTGCAAAAGCACACTTTGCGAGTTGTGAACCAACTTGCAGTAGGGGGAGACCCTACAAACATGCAAAAAAATAAGGTAGATACACACAGGAAGTTCTCTGCTCACTTGTTTGTTTTTTTATTTCCAAATGGCCAGAAAGCATTTGGAATTTAATTTTTTAATTAAGCATTTAATTTTTCTCCATTTTATTGACTAAATACTTCACTAGTGAAGTTTTCTTTATGATATTCCTCTGCAGGATTGCTTCTAAATGGAGGTGTTTGAATGTTTACTCGGGTTAAAAGTTTGAAAGTGTTACACCAACTTGTTATAATAGGAGCTACTTCCTGGAAACTGCCCTAGTCCTTTTTATAACCACATAAAAGAACCAAAATTGTAATGAAAAGTATAGCACTAATCTGACCTAAATGCCAAGAATAATTAACTCTGTATCTAACATGTTTTGATAAGTGATGAAAAGGCCCCTTTTACTCTCTATCTAGAATTAGTATTCTCTTCATATCAAAAAGTGGAACTACCAAAGCATATTGATGTAATCTAGTCCATGTGCTACATTAAATTCATTTATTAAACAAATTACAGATGTGTTTTTCTAAAATCATCTATGAGAACAGAAGTCGCAGGAATGAAAGCTCTCATCAGTCCTAGGAGAGGTGGAAAATTGAGTTTATTTTTAGGCAGCACCTGTTTTAAAAAACAAGCAGTCCTCGTGTCAAGGCGGGGGGTATGTCATGGATAGAAGGCTTATGATTTTTGAGTGGGGTTGAAAATAGTTCGGGGAGAGAATAAATCCCCTCGTTTCCGAGCGGTCCCTCTGGAAAGGCTGTGGGCAGTCTGTGCTCCAGGGCTGTGGCAGAGCCAGCGGCTCAGGCCGTGCGGCGGCACAGGGAGGCTGCAGGGTGCTGTGACGTCATCGCGCCACTCCGGGGGGTTCCTGCCCAGGGCAGGTGCTTACGTCACCGGGGGCTCCTCCCGGCCTGCTGGAGCTGTGAGGAGCTGCAGCAGGATTGCTGCCACAGCCGGCCAACACGTGATACCGCTGCGAGCTGACATCACGACTATCGTGACGGGATGACGTCATGCGATGACATCACAACTCTCGTGACAGGTGACGTCATGCGATTACATCACGAATATCGTGATATGGTGATGTCACACGATGACATCACGCCGGGGGCGGGAACCGAACTGCCCCTTCACTGCGGGCCTTCAGCGCCCTCCCTTATATAGCGGCCAGCGGGTCCCGCCCCCAAGCTCGATTGGCCGAGTTCCTCCGGCGAGGGCTGCCATTGGCCAGGCTGACTGTCAGTCAGGGGCGGTGCCGTGCGGAGCACCGGGAGCCCCGTCCCGGGAGGGCAGCAGGACTGAGCGCTGCGGGTCCCGCGCGGTGCGGCCGCGGCGAGCCCGGGCTCTCCGGAGCCGAGCGATCTCTCAGCAGAAGTTTTAGGAAAGATGTGGGTAGTCTGTTTTTTGCTCGGTTCTTACATAAACAGCGAAATTGGTTACAGCACATGTACGTTTAAACTTTTAATGTCTTTGCATCAGCTTGCCCTGACAGAGTGCTGAGGTCCTCTCAGTGTTTGCGTGTGTGTCTGTAACAGCTGAATGATACTGTAACATTCAGGGTAGCGGTGAAATCTTCGTTTGGTCAGTAGTAATGTGGGTTACTTAAAGAAGAAGGTCTACTTTCCGAGAGTTTCCAGTTGAAAACTGCCTCTAAACTGCTGTAATCGTTCGGCATTACTCAGCTAGTGCTTTGTTACACTTTCGATTTAAAGGTTGTCAGTAGAGGAATGAGGTGTAACTCACTGTGGTTTTATAGTTGGACTCTTACCTTTTGATATATATTGCTGTAAAGATTAAAAAAAACTTTGACACTATTGGATGATAGCCCATAAAAGGGCACACCTGTATTAGAAGTGCTTTTGCAAGGGTGAATAAGAGAATAGGGGGAGATTTTCTGCACGGAGTTCCTAGATGTTTTCATAAATACGTGTGTGTGTGTGTCTATGTATATTCAGTGCTAATATTGTCAGCAGTAGAATTTTATCTTAAGGCTTAAAAATTAAGCTAAGCTTCGTGTTGTTCTTGTGTTTCATTGTCAGTAATAACATTTCTGTAACCAAAACAACCTTGGGAACGTGTTCCCAGTCTGTTTCATAAGCTTTTGACTTGAAGATACCCAGAGGACAGATCTGGTTAATAGTAAGTTGCCATTTTAATAAATACATTTTAGGGAAGTGACTGTTTAACACACATGTATTCTACAGTGCAGTTGCTTTCAGCTTCTAAAGATTTCTCACTGGAATTCTATATGAGCCTACTTCTGGCAGGTTTGGTGTGTTGGTTATTTTTCTAGTAGGGGAATAATAGGTAAGTACTAAGAAACTTAGTTGATAGATATAGTTCTTACTTGGACAACAGGAAATCTGTTTTTATTTGGGGGCTCTTGCCCCCTGGATGGATTGTCTGAAGTCCTGTGAACAGCTACAATCCCATGGCATCTAATTTTACATTAATGTGTATGTTTGAAGTAATATATGCCCTGATGCATCCAAGCAACTTGAAGCCCAAGTTAAGACTCATGGAAAGGTGCTTTGCACAGGGAATTGCAAATGTGTTGAAATACATAAAACTTGTGTGTTCTGATGCCCAGTTCTCTCTTTGGATCTTGTCTAAAAATCTTACCCTGATCTCCAAATGATTTTTGAAAGGTGGCTTTGTGCAGACAAGGATTCTTAAAGGTAGGGGTTTTACAGGATCAGGATAATTTCATTTTCCCATATTTCTTTATCCCTGTTACAGGAAAGTGTTTCAGTAACTCCTGTAGAGGTACAGCATAGTTCTTGTGTAACTAACAAGTTGATATCCTATAACTTGATACCTAGTTTACACAAAATACTTTTTTGGTTTTGTCCCTTAAGTCCTTGCTGAGGAAGCCTTTCAGCTGTACCTTTCTTACAATATTGAAGATAAAGTGAAAATACCATAGCTGCTCAGGAGCTCTTCTCAAAAAACTTGGTACCTCCGAGTGCATAGCTTTGGAGTAATGAAAAAGGCTGGAAAGAAGAGTGGGATGTACCAGGAAAGTCTGGGAACTGCCCTTGAGGCATCAGTTTGGTCTCATGTTAGTGCAAGCTGGCTGTGGAACTGCATCTGACTGCCTCTAATATTATTGTGTAGGAGATAAAATTTTCTTCCTTCTTTCCCCTGTGACAGAGGCAGAAAGTTGGTATTCCCTTTGCTGATCCTTTCTCCTCTGCTTTTTTTCTAAAGCTTTTAAGAGGAAATGTCAAGTAAACGAACTGTCTAAATTGCTGCCGGAGATGACCCAGTTGAATGTCTGCCTCTTAAAATGTTGCATAGATTTTGAGAAACTGGAAGGTAAAAGGGACTCGAGACATTTCTGGAGAATCTCTTTAGACTATTACAGTTTGGTTTAAAATCAGTCTGTATTAGGACTTGGAGGTCTTCCACCTATTTTACTGCAGATTCCTTGAGTTCGTCTGCTGACTTAAAACATGGAAAAGATGCTGCTCCCTCCTACTAAGAAAGAGAGAAATCCAAATTCAATTCTTGAAGCAACCAAAAGTTATTTGCATGGCTTTGTGCCCTTCTAGGGTGGGTGTCTGGGTTGCTCTTAAGGCTTTTATGTTTTGCATTGGGTCACAGATACTTGATGGGGCCAGTGAAGAGGGAGGTGAGCTGTTCTTTCTGTAACCACTGCAGACAGCACAGGGCACAGCTGCCCCGGGGGAAGGGGCTGCTTGCATTTACTGTTTAAAGGAACAAGTTTCAAGTGATTTGCCTGTGCAAATCACTCTGGGCTCTAATGGCACTATCTGTCATAGTGAATGCAAAATTATAAAGGGGAGAATTTGTTAGAGAGCTGTTCAGTAATTACTGAGGTAATTTTCTTGTAAGGTTTGGAAGAGGGATGGACACCCAGGAAAACTGGTGGTCTGTGCTCTCGTTACTGTAGCACTTCAGAGCTAAAGAGGTTGAGTCCATTACTGTGCTCTCTGATGTAATTACTTACCTCTAATTCATTCTTGACGGATGGATTTAACTTACTCTCTATTGTGGCAGGAAAGTCTCTTTTAAACTGTAGCACAAAACTCTTATTCTGAGTACTATAAGGGCACTGACTGACAGTGTAGGGTGTTGTGGTGAGTATAAAAAGGGAAGGAGAATGTCTTGCCATAGGTCTGTATCAGGGAAGGGTTGCCTGGCAGAGGTGAGAAGGCAGAGCCCTCCTTGAAATTTCCTACTGAGCAAGGCTGAAAGGGGTGTTGGAGAAATTGCAGCAGCCACAGAGATTTGGGGGGCAGTTTTGTTTCAAACCTATTTTGCTGTTTTAATCAAGTCTTTTATTGAAACACTGTTTCCTTCTGTCCATGGACTCCTTGGATGTCTGTTGTCACTTTTATCTGTGTACTCAATGTTTGAATAATATAATTTTTGATTTTCTTTTCTGTAATACAGAAATAAGTACAGTCCTAGCACAAAGTAGTAGTTCGAAGTTATGAAGTACCCTTCAAGGAGTGGAGTTGTATCTGGGTGTTTTTGTTTTTAGAGTTGTTTACTTAGATGCTTTTTGTTTGAGGGATTGGAGTAGGAACATGCATTCCCTTAAAGCTGTGAAAGCTGTAATTGCTGTCTGTCTGCGAATGGTGTTCATTAGCAGTGGTAATGCACAAAACTGAAAGAATGTTTGTTTAATGGTGTACTGTTGAAAAATTCATATGTATTAAAATATGTATAATATTTCCCATCTTGTCTGCCTGAAATTAGTGAGATATTGAACATTTGTTTTCTTTCTTTTTCTTTAAGATCTTGAAAATTTTGCCAGGTCCCTGAGAGAGAAAACTACATGACACTACACCATGACTGACAGTAAATGTGATAGTCAATTTTACAGTGTTCAAGTTGCAGATTCAACATTCACTGTATTAAAACGTTACCAGCAATTGAAGCCCATAGGATCAGGGGCACAGGGCATTGTTTGGTGAGTAATAAATACTTTATTTAAATATGAAAAGCTATAAATATAGAGCAAAATTTGCATGTACTTCTGATAGAGGTACCAGAACATAAAACACTGATAATAAATTCTCTTGTTACAGGGTTATGGACTAAATAAATTCTAGACCAATTGCTTGCTATAGTTCATGTGCAAACCTATTTTTCTGTTTTGTTTTTAGGAAAAATTAATATTTGGATAACTGCATAAATTAGAATGGATAACAAATTTTTTCCATTCTCATTAACCACTGTTTCTGTTTCTAGTTCTCCCATTGCCCTTGTAGTTGTGATATTGCAGTGTAAGGTATGACAATGGTGAGAGATCTGGGTTTTACTCGTTTCTTCATCATGGCCCCCTTTCTTCCCCCTCTTTTATTCCCAATCACTCCTGTCCATTTCTAGGAGCCATCAATGCAGTGCCTTGCCATTAACTGGCAGGATGAGGCAAATCAGTGTCATTGTCACTCCATGGATTAACCAGAAAGGGATGCTGTGTGAGGGGCTGGGCTGGCCGGCTCTCCCTTGGTGTGTCACCCCAGCTTTGTGTCCAGCCTCCACTGGCCCAGGACGTGGGAGTCCTTAGGCTGATGCTGAACCTTAGTCTCTTGTATGGCACCACACCTCTGGGCCAGCTAAAGGTAAACACTTTCAAATGTTTTTTAGACTGCAGCAATCCATTCTGCACAACTTAGTGCCAGCCCATATTTTGTTGGGCAAAACTTACTTGGTAACAGCAGAAATGTTTATTGATGTGGGTTTTCATTCCGTAAACAGGGGAGCAAACAGATGTACTCAGAAACTCTGTGATATTAACTTCATGACAACACATGGTGGGCTGTTTGTGCTCTGAATCCAGCCTGCAGTTTGTCTTCATCTCTAAAATCTGCAGAATAAGTGTGATGACTCATGTACTGTGAGCAGCTCCTTACCAGCACCTGCCGGTGTCTTCTTGGCCTTTTCATAACCATAATCAGTTATATAAGTAGAGAAAGAGTGCATTTTTGTGAGAGCATGCCTTTATTTTAAAATTTTTTAGCTACCCCTCTTGCTCTGCTGACATGTGATGAGCAAGCAAAATGAGAGCACCGTATTTCATTCTTCCTCAGTGGGTTGAGTGATGAGGGGATCCTAGATCTTGGTCATTAGGATTTGGGCAAGATTTAGTATAGTACTGACATTTTCCAGGTATAAGTGTTCTCAGAGTTACACTTGGTTTAGATGGCATGCAGGAATTTGGAGTGGTTGAAAGTCTTTCTCCTTTCAGTAGAAGCACAGCAAATGACTTTGACTGGGTCTCTGCTTCAGAATGAAATGCAGGTAGTGTTATGGTCAACGTGTTGAGAGGAAGAAGAAATGGTTTGATTTATTGACTTGTTTTGAAACGACTTGATTTATAAAACAACAGAGTGAAATGTTGCATAAATTTTCATCTTCCTGTGAAATAGCTCAAGCTGAACAAGGTGCAACATCTTAATTTCTCCTCAAATCTTTATGTAAGGGGAAGGTACAAAAAACTAGGAAGTAAAATGTAGAAAACTTCATGTAAGATGAGTGTTATCCTGGTATGTTTGGCTAAAAATATTGTCAAGTCATTAGGGTAACACACAGATGTGATGGCTTTTTTATCATCCTGTGTTTAACATAAAAAATAGGAAAAGCATTTCTGGAGTTTTGTGTCTGGATTTAATTTATTTTATGAGGAATTTTTAATACCACCTGTGTCACTTTAGCTAGGAGAGGTCTAAATTTGCAGTTTTTTTCCCATGATGTTAATGAGAAGCTCCATTGGTATTGCTCCACGTAGTTTTATCTTTGATATTAAAATGTGGGAAAATAAGTAGTTTTAAAAATACATACTTAGGAAAAAGGGTAAATGAGAGCTCGAGGAAGATGAAAAAGTAACTCAGTTGTTATGTAGAGGATGTTTCTAGCTCACACTGCAAACAGGCTAGGAGAGAAACTTGATATAGCTTTTGTATTTATGTACAAAGCATACATAATTAACTTACTGTAGTTCTTTGCTCCTAAGTATCAATACATTTGAAATGTGGTAATCTATTTGGGACTGCATCGAAATAACTTTTGTCTTTAACTTCCTGCCATCTTTTTTTCCTTTCTTGTCCTTGATTTCCTAAATTTTCTAGTGAATCTCCAAAATAAGAGGTTCAGGTGGAGTTTTCCATATGTGCTTAGACTGAGGCTTGTCATGCATCTGACTTGTCAGATCGCAGAGGGACACTTCCCCTGAAATTATTCCTCTATCCATTGCTGCCCTGTGATTTACAGCTAATTCATGGAGACCCTGTTGGTTACTGATTTGATACTAATTCACAGGTATAGTCATTAACATATGGAAGTCATTAAACATTAAAGGTATTAACACATAAAAATTAATTTACATGTAACATTTTTTGGGTTAATAATAATGAAATATCAGTGCTTTCATGTTTGGGAGGAAAGTAATTTCTCCAACTGTCTGGCCAGTTGCTTTCCTCCCACTTTGTGTTTCCTTTTGCACAAGCTTAAAGGCTTTAAATCAACTGATCCTAACATTCAGTAATGAATTATGCATTTCAGAGCTGATATAATTGCTAGCAAGTCTTTAGTGTAAGTGGCAGGTTGTTTCAAATTAGGAGGCATGTCCCTAGGAAACACAACATCTCCTGAGTGAACCCTGCTTTGTAGTGGTGTTGCTTTTTTCCAGGAGGGAAAGCAGTGACTTTATGCTGGGAAACTTTATATAATTTGAGTATTGTTGTTCTCACAGGGAAGCTGTACTTTTTGTTGGAGTCCTGTAGTGTGATGGCCCTTTTGAGTCTGGTGTCACGTATACCTCGATGAGATAGGAAAGGAACTCACAAAGAGCTTAAATGTGCTTGGAAAAAATGTGAATGAGAATTCTTTCCTACCCTATGAAAGTAACATTAAATGGAAATAGGGTAACGTGGGAATCCTTATTTAAAACTGAAACTGTTTAAAGACTGGAACTCCTGAGTAGCATGTGCTAAGAATTCACATACATTTTGCCAATAGTCTGTGTTACTAATGAAGAGTATTCCCACTTTAGTTTTGTTTTGTTTATACAGGTACTTTAACTTTAGATTCTTACAGCTATTAAAGCAAATTTAAACTTTGACCTCAAACTACAGAGGGAAGGAACAAACACAAGTGAAAAACAGGGTAAATTTATTAGTCATGGTCACTTTTAAACTCTTGTATTCCTCCCTTCAGTCTGAGTTTTCCATATTTCTCAATTCAATGTATTTTTTCCCACCCAGAAGCAGATGATGAATGTAATTTTCTGCTAGGCACTACAATTTATCATTGCAAACTACAATGTACAGAAGAATATTGATCCCTGCAGACGGGATCATGGAGACATCGTTGTGACTCTCCTTTAGCAAAGAGAGATTTCTGCTACAAATACTAAATGATTATCAGTCAGCAGAAGTGTCCAAAAATATTCCAAATATAAAGATTAGGCAGCTGCAATGCTTCTTGATTTCAAATAAGCCTAAAATATTCTTAGATCTTGTAATTTTGAGTGTGAATCTTGAGTCAGCAGTTTCAGTCTAAAGACAGAAAGGAGAGCAGGAAGAGCTCTGATGAATGTCAGTGACTTCTGTTTGACTTACTTGTATTTATTAAAGGATGTGTAGTTTTTAAAGGCTGTTTCTTTTCTGAATTAAAATTAGGTGTAGTACCAACAGGTTAGTGGACATACTTTGTCTTAAATCTTGATTTCTTTCCTTCCTCACTTCTGCCTCCGTTTTGCCCTGTCCTCTCCCTCAAACAGACTTCAACTTGTTTGTCTTTGAACCCTTCTAGTGCTGCGTTTGATACAGTGCTTGGAATCAATGTTGCTGTGAAGAAGCTGAGTCGTCCCTTTCAGAACCAAACCCACGCCAAAAGGGCCTACAGAGAGCTCGTTCTTTTAAAGTGCGTCAATCACAAAAATGTGAGTCGAGCTTTGTGTTTCTCTCCTTGCTCTGAGTTATCAAAGAGGCTTGGGATTTGCTCTCTCACTTGCAGTTGGTAACCATAGGAATGGAAATAGTGACAGGCTGGAAAGATTGGCTGTGGGCAGTGCAGTTCTCCACAATGCATGGCTCAGTTTTTGGGTGAACTGCTTGGGGTATGAAGTGCCAAGGGAAGGAGATTTTTGCTGTGTTATTGGTACAGGGCTCCATGAGTGTCAGCTTTAGAGACCAGGCCTTGCTCTGTTGCATTTGCCCTTTTTAAGCCATCTGCAGCAAAGCCTGTTTGGCACAGGGATGGTTTGTGGCTTTGACCATTGTAACTTCACTGTGTTTAAATCTTCTGAGCTTAGGAGAGATTTTTATTAAATACAGTGTTTAACTGGTGTAATTTTCAGGGGTGCAGCACTGTCTCCAAAAGTGAAATGCTATGGACACTACTTGTGAATTTTGAAATCTTTGAACCCTCTGAAGTGAGCCTTGATGTCAATAGTTCATTGTTTAGATACAAGAATATCAGGTTTATGTGACTACTGTGTTCTGGTACTAACATGAACTAGAAACATTGCTGGTCATTGAAATTGTGCAGTTGTCTCAAACTTCCTGCAGTCAATTAGCCTTTCAGGGTTGCTTTTTAAGTAAGCGTCTGGTGAGGCCCAGATGTAGCAGAATAAAAGCAAGGTGGTTATTAAAGATGGCAGTACAGTAATTTTAGCAGTTCTGGAAATAGGGCATCATAATCTAAGTTTAATGTGATGGTGAGGGGCACCTCTGTGCATGTGGTGTTGGACAGCCTTGGTTAAAATTCCTTGCACAGCATGTGATTTAAAATAAGAGATTATTATTTATGGGGGGAAATGGGATATATTTCAGGCATTGGGGAGAGAGATAGGTGTCAAATAACTTTAAAAAAAAAAGTTATTTTGTCCTGTTTTGATTCCGTTGGCACACATGCTGCAGTTTGGAACTATTTCTGAATTGGCAGTTTTTCAGCATATGTGAATTAAGTGCAGCCAAGTAACATTCAAACTGTGTATATAGTAACACTGTGCACTTTATTTTGCATAGTAACTTCTGCAGTAGTGGAGTTTTGTGTGAATTAAAGCAGATGTTTCTTCTAATGTTTGTTTTTATTTTATAGATTATTAGTTTATTAAATGTATTTACACCACAGAAGTCACTAGAAGAATTTCAGGATGTGTAAGTACGAGATTTTTTTTCATTTTCTCTGACAAATACTGGCCTAAGCCCTAGAGATGGATTTCCAGTATCTGCAGACTTCACACTTTGAAAATGAGGAGTGGCTAAAAGCTGAAGTGGGCAGTGAAAGTGGGATATTTACCTTTTCTTCATCATTTTGCCATACTTTGCTTGCACATACATCTGGTTTGTGTGCATTGCCCTTCAGCTCCATGGATCAGCTCAGGATAATAACTAGTCTGGAAAATGTGAGAGTAATTTTTTCCTGTCACATCAGCACAACAGTATTTTGGCCTCAATTCAGAACTGAATATATTTCTTTTTTATTCAAGCATTGTCAATTGGTCTAGAAAGGATTCATGGCCATTTGATTGGTGGGATATCCCTGGGTTCCAGTGAATGTGCTGGTGTGGTTTGTGAATAGGCTGCTTGGGTAAATGAGGGAGTGTTTGTATCTGGAGAGGGTAAGTAGATGACAATTGAAAATTATTTTATGAATCTTAGTTTTCACTGCGATTATCCTAATTTTCTTATTTTTTAGAGTAACATACAGTGAAAGAGAGCATTTATGTTGCAATATTTGCAATCTGCATCAACTTCACTCAGTCTTAGTTTTTCATGATGCATTAAGATAGAATTATTGTCTGTATAACTGCTTATAAAACTAATGGAATTTTAATATTTTGTGATGAAATATTGAACACTTAATTTTTAATAGTAGGACTTTTTGAATAGATAATTTTACTTGGTAACTGTGATTGTGAATTTTTTTTATCATTGGCTTTTTGACGTGTAGGTTAGCAAAGGAGTTGATTTTTCTAAAATATCTCTTATGCTAAGCTTAAATCTCATATGAAAAGTAAGACTTGAGTTTTCTTAATGCTTTCTTTTTTGTGCTTTAGATATTTGGTTATGGAGCTGATGGATGCAAATTTGTGCCAGGTTATTCATATGGAATTGGATCATGAAAGAATGTCTTACCTTCTTTACCAAATGCTATGTGGGATCAAGCATCTCCACTCAGCTGGTATCATCCACAGAGTAGGTAGTAGTAGATCATTAACAATACTCTTTGTGAACACAGTTTTTATGAAACAGGGAGAAAGGGAGGGGGTTGTGTAAATAAACACATACGCCAGGGCAGGAAAATGCAGTTGTTAGTAAAGTGAATTTTTGGTTTATCCCGATTGTGGTGGGGGGTGTGTGGGATTATTCCGTATGTTAGTCCTTCCTTAACTGAAGTAATTTCTTGTTAGGATTTGAAACCCAGCAACATAGTAGTAAAATCAGATTGCACGCTAAAAATCCTTGATTTCGGACTGGCAAGAACAGCATGTACTAACTTCATGATGACTCCATATGTTGTAACACGGTATTACAGAGCCCCAGAGGTTATCCTGGGAATGGGATACAAAGAGAATGGTAAGTTGCTGGAGTAATGCTTTAAATCTTCTTTCTAAAGTATGTCTCTCTTGGAACATAACTACTTTAAAAAGAGGAGGGAGGGCTGCTTTCCCCATGTCAAATTTCTTGTTAAAGTATTCTAATCATGGTATTGGAAATCAAAATTATTACAGTGTAATTTTTTGTTGAGAGTATAATAATCTTCTGTTCTGTGTGCTTTTCTCCATTTAACAATAACTGCTCCTTCTCCCCTGCTGTCATTATATCTTGTCATATATTCACCTATTATCTTTCTGCCATATTTTTTATTCTCAAAAATCTGTTGAGACACTGATGCTGACTGATATTTAAAAAAACCAAACCAAAAGATCATTTATTATATAAATAATAAATCCTTTAATCAATGTAATTTTATTCTGAAATATCTTCTTTTGACAGTGTGTCTTCTATTGCCTCTGATTATTAAAATATGCTGCAGATCCCTACCATGAACCATGTCTTATATTCTCTTAAGTCTGCATAGTGCTCAAAGAGGCTGGGTATTATATTATTAAACTAACACAGCTGTAATACATTAAACATTCAGCCAACAAAAGTGCTGCCAAGGAAACTGTCCTTGCATTATTGGGGGTTTTACCTGCTGGTTTTTACTAGCACTGGACTTGTATGCTCTCTGCTTTGTCACAAGGGCTGGTGGATGCCATGGATTTGTATATCTGTAATTTTGGTTGTGTAAAACAAGGGACTTGTGGGACCTTGCTGGGCCCTTGATAATGATAAAAACAGTTTAGTGCAAAAGCCAGCTTCACGTACAGCAAGTGCTGATGTGGATCAGAACTTCAGCAGGGATTGTCTGGTTGGGACAAAAATAAATTATCTGCAGAACTGTGGGAATACAGTGTGAACTTTCAAATAAATAATTGTGGTATTTAAAAAAAAATCTCTTTAATCTTTTGTCCTTGTTGCACCTAACATATGATAGTGGATATCTGGTCTGTTGGGTGCATTATGGCAGAAATGGTCCTCCATAAAGTCCTGTTCCCTGGAAGAGATTGTATCCTTCTTCACGGTCATTTCACAAGTGTAAACACTGACTGTGTTTTACGAAATACAGAATTCAGGAGCGGTCAGTTGGTGTTGATATGATTGAAAATTCATGTGAGCAGTTTGGTTTTCCACATTGTTGTGTTTTACTGTAGATGCAGATGGTTTTGTTTATTTTCCTCACATTTGTTCATGATACTTCATAATTTGATCATTTCACTTTTATTTTCAGTTGATATCTGGTCAGTTGGGTGCATCATGGGAGAATTGGTGAAAGGTTGTGTGATATTCCAAGGCACTGATCGTATCCTTCCCTAGTCATCCTTGAATCCCATTCCACTTCCAACAGAAACACAATTATTTAGATCTGTATAAAAGCATAAACAATATTTTAACAATATGTTTTATTAGATCCACTGTACTCTTTGAAATTAGTGTCATTAAGCAAATTACTGAGCTTTCCATTTTATTTTCTTAGCAGACTACATTTAATGTAATTTATAGTGGTTGAATCCCATGTGTTACGAGCTTCAGCTTTTGTAGTTTAAAAGACAAATACTGCTAGGTTTGAAAAACAGAAAATACTTAAATGCTTTTTTGCTCTTGTTCTTTGTAGGTAAGTGTTTTAAGCCAAAGCCTACGAAGTTACTTCTTAACTATGCATGGAATTTGCTTATTATTTGTTTGAACATAGACTAATTTTTTTTATTGCACAATTTTTTGAGTTTCAATCAGATTTTTTTCTTATTTATTAATGCTTGCGGGACAAAGGTGACCTAATGGCAAGCTCACTGCATGAGATCTCTTATTATTATTATTATTTAACATAAAAAGAAAAACTTTCTGGAGGTTCTTTTTTTCCCCCCCATTTTATGAAAATTTGATTTTGGACTTACTTTTTCTATAAGATTGTTATTCTTCCATTTCTCCCTCCAATATTTTTGACCAAGATTTCATAGAATTGTAATCCCAGAGTGGATTTGGGTTGGAAGGGACCTTAAAAACTGTCTCATTACAACCCCCCTGCCAAGGTTCCACTAGACCAGGTTGCTTCAGACCCCATCCAGCCTGGCCTTGAACCCTTCCAGGGATGTGACAGCCACAGCTTCTCTGGGCAATCTGCCTTCATAATTGTGCTCCAACTTTTTGAAACCAATATAATATTTTTGCTCATCAGCAAGGAGCAACCACCACTAAAACATCAGGTGCCTGTTCACAGATACCTGTGTATCTTACAGAGGAGGATTTCCAGTTGTAATGCTAAATTTCATGACACTAATCTTCAACAGTTGATCATACATTATTTAGTAGTAAAATGATTAAACATTAAATAAGGGTTTGTTTCTACCTTTCTTCCTTTCTATATTTATTATTTTACCCTTTGAAGCCTTCAGACCAACCTAACACAATTCTTCATGGATGTTATGTGTCTTTCCACCTGCATGTTGTTAGCATGGGCTATTTGATTTATTCATGAATAAATGAAGGAAATTTTGTTCGTACTTTTGGAATGTGCAAGTTAACACTTGTTATTCTGTCAGGGTCACTGAAGCTCCACCAGTCTATGTTTCAATGATACTCCTCCCCTGGCAAGGAAGTGCATAGCTGTGCTTACAGGGATTTTTCCTCCTTGTGAGAGTTTCAGTTCTCTTCAATGTGAGATACTGGCAATTGTTTGTGTTGTTGAGGCTTTTCCTGAGTGATGACTGCATGGGTCAGGTTGTCACCTTCAGCTGCAGGGTTGTCTTGGCAGGGTGGTTAATTGGCAGTGCTGCTGGGCATGGCCATGAACCTTTCCCTTTGTTGATGGTGTTTGGGGTTTCTTTTGTTTGGTTGCTTTTATTAAGTTAAGTTAAATTTTAAAAAGTCTTAGTATTTAGAGGAGGGAGCCAAGTTTAGCATATTACCCAATGCTTGCCCTTGACTGTCTCAGGAAAG
The DNA here is from genome assembly GCA_013400955.1 of Drymodes brunneopygia. Lineage (NCBI taxonomy): Eukaryota > Metazoa > Chordata > Aves > Passeriformes > Petroicidae > Drymodes > Drymodes brunneopygia. The sequence continues at coordinate 344,114 of VZTZ01013606.1, forward strand.
CCTACTCTTGGACCCAGTAATTTGTGTTTTTTCAGATGGTGGAGGGGAATTTCTGCGGTACTTGCAGCAGTGCTCTGGGTGGAATGAAATGCTCTGTGTTGCCAGGGTGATGGATGGACAGAACCTGCTCTTGACTGTGCTGGGGAGGCCTGAGTTGCTGCCAGAAAATGAGAAATGGAGAAAAATCAGGGAATGTAGACACCTAAGGTGAAATGGTAGAAAAGCCTGGCAGCAGCTGAGTGTTTTTGATGTTCTTTCTGTCCATAAGGAGAAAGAAACGGATTGCCTGACCAATGCAGAAAGCACGAGGGGTATTTGTGCTTTCTTGGGAAAAGTCCTGCTTTGTTGTGATTGTGATAAGGACTCTGTTTTCAACTTCTCCACTTCCAGAGTCCCAAAAGGCAAATAGGCTTGGCAGGGATTAAATGCCTGGTTCCTTCTGACCCTGAAGTCTCTAAAATGGGGAGAGTGGCTTTGTGTGAAGGCTGCCAGGTCATTCACAGAGTTTACTCTGCCTGCTTTATACTGAAATCCCACTTGGGTTTCTGATAAGAGGCTTATTGTAAGTCCGTCCTATATTGAGAATTTTTTTTCAACTTTCACCATCTGTAAAGCACTCTGAAACTGAGATACTGTTTTTTGCCCGTTTTTACCTCTAAAGTGGAATGGGTCATTAAGTTTTCTGCCCTCCCTGCAGTCTTCTGAGACCTCAGTAAACTGGACTGTAATTTGATTATCTGACTAACCTGGCTGGTGTTACTCAAAGGAAAAGCATCTTCTTGAATTGAGATTGGTGGAGATCTCACAAAAATCAGTTTCTCAGCTAGGAACAAAATTTCCTGATGTATGTTAATTTTCTCTTTGTCTGTGCTTCGTTTTAGCATGATACTTAACAATATTCACTTCTTAATTTTGATTTTAATATAGCTTTTCCACTGGAATGCATTTAATAAGCAAATAAAATTTTCAATCTTTGTATCAAAAGTCTTAGCATGGAGCAGTAACTATACATATATTCCTAATTGTATTCTTGACACACTGACTGAAATAGAAGCACCTCAGTGTTTTTTAAATGCATCTTAATTCAAAGTACAGCATATTCGTTGTTTAGTTGCATAATCTGTCTGTGAGAATGGATAGGTTGAAGTGCTAGATGGTGAATTTAGCTATGATCGTTTGCAAGGTCAGTGGATAGGCTCTGCTGGAATTGCACATTCTTTTTATCAGGAAAAACTGGAAAGTGTAGATGTGAGGAGACTTAAATATCAGGAATATTAATGCAGTGTCTCCTGAGTGTGATAAATGAGCTTTGTTTTCCCAGCTGGGCTGGTTCAGAGCAGGCTCTGGTATCTCTGTAATGAGTGTCACCACGGCTGGGGAAAATGCCTTCACTTGAGAGAGAGAGAAGGGACAGTCCTGAAGAAATGAGACACAATTTCAGTTTGTGGCTCGTAAATCCTATTCTTATAAAATATTTAAATTTTTTATTATAAGAACAGAGTTAAGTGAGTATTACTGTGGTTGATACAATTAAAAGAAAGAACCTCCTATAGAACTTTTTGGAATAAGGATTTCCTGTTCAGAACTCCTCTGGACCTTCTCTGAAATTGAAAAAGGAAAAGAAACCAACCCCACCCAAACACCAACCAAAAAAAGCCCCCAGCCATCCAACTACAGCCCTGCAAAATGCTCCAACCCAAAGTTTGATTTCCTTAGGAGACAAGTACAAAATTCCTTACTTTGGATAGGATGCATTAGGGCTGTAGGGTTGTGTATTTTTCTCTACCTTCAAGAATATTCAGTGTTCCTGATGTTACATTGCACTTCAGAAGATTCCACAGCAGCCTTTCTTTTCTGATCTTAGAGTTATTTTGCTATGGATACAAATGCCAAATAAAGCTTCTTTTGGACTCCAGAAAAGTATTATAATTAGAAAAAGATACTTAAGCATAATGCATTGTGCAGCACTTCCAGCCTGTCTTTCAGATTACAAAATCTGAGTCTTATTTTTGTGTCAGTGTAGCTTTTTGCATGGCAGTTCAGAATACTGCTGATGCTACAGTGAAGTTCATCTCTGTGTCCTCTGTTCAAGTTGAGTTAACTTCTCAGATTTTGTAAGTGGTATTTTTGTAGAGTGCAGACTTCAAATTCTTCAGCTGATTTTCCTAAAGATATGGCGCAGATATTGATCAATGGAATAAAGTTATTGAACAGTTAGGAACACCATCAACAGACTTCATGAAGAAACTGCAGCCTACTGTGAGGAATTATGTAGAGAACAGGCCAAAATATCCTGGTATTAAGTTTGAAGAGCTCTTCCCAGACTGGGTATTTCCATCAGAATCTGATCGTGACAAGTTAAAAAGTAAGGCGAGTTTTTTCTCTCTTTTTTTTCTATGATGTTAATTTAAAATGTCTGCAGCACACTTAATTTAAAAACCTTATAAGAATGTTTACTGTAGTAGGTGTTGACTTCAAAAGCTGCATAACTTCTGTTTCTTTCATTTATGACAAGTTCTGGGATCTTAGTAGTAGCAGTTACTAAATACATACTCTTTCTCTGTTCTGTTTAATTATCTTAATTTTAATCCACTAAATAATGTCTGTCACTTACAAAAGTAATACTTTTTATTGAGGTTATTGCTGATCATCTTTTTCTAGTGCATACAGCTCATATGGGCTATACTTTATCTTTGGATAATTACTGAGAAAGTAAAAACCCCAACAATCCAGTTTATTAAATTCTGTAGAACAGAAGTGAAATGTTGCAGTGCATGTCCTGTATTCCCAGTATTCATTTCCTATGTCAGACATTAAACTCTACAGCTCTTTTACATGTGTGTTCTTTTCACCTTTACTTTCTAGCCAGCCAAGCTAGAGATTTATTGTCAAAAATGCTTGTAGTAGATCCAGACAAGAGAATTTCTGTAGATGAAGCCTTACGTCATCCTTATATTACTGTCTGGTATGATCCAGCTGAAGCAGAAGCTGTAAGTTTGCAATTAAAATAAATTTTTAAGATTCCAATTTAATAACTTTAAAAATACCTTTAATTTTAGTCAAGAGCATGCTTTGAACTTGTTCATGGGGTAGCAGGAGTCCCACAGAAAGCCTTCAGATGAGCATTAGGGGCAGAATCACCTGAAGAGCAGCTGCTGGTGGGGACTTGATATAATTTTGGATGTTGTTAATACTTCATTTTACTTACAGAAAGAGGTGTCTGTTTGGTGGCAGTCCTCAGCTTTTTGAATCAGGGTCTTGCTCTAAGGCCCTGTAAAGCCTTACAATGAATTTAATCTTGGTTGATGCTTTTAAACAGCCTTTCAGTGTGAGACAGGACTTAAAAGCAGATTCCGGAGTTGTAAGATGAATGTGTCTTTGAGGTATAGGGAATAAACTGCCAACAATGAAGGTTAAAAAATGCTAAAAAAGTTGTAATTTTTAGATTTTTTAGTTAAGATTGGGTGTGTTAACCTGATGTAGTAGACACTACAGGCTTTTCTTTTCTCTGTAGCCTCCACCTCAAATCTATGATGCACAATTGGAAGAAAGAGAACATGCAATTGAAGAATGGAAAGGTAGGAAGTGAGCATGAAAAATTACATTTATTGTAATATCCTGTGTTATTAATGACTGGCTGCAGTGTGTGCTGGATTGTGTGACAGATTGAAACCCACTATTCCAAATGAGCAGTACTGCCTGTGGCAGCAGGAAAAGAAATCAGTAATGGAAATGTTGTGTGTGGAGTGAATACATGCTTAGGTGTGTGTATGTTCATATATACATGGAACATTCTGAAGTCTGTTCAACAAAATGCTGCAGTTTTCTGGTTTTCCTTCCCTTTTTGTTCTTAAGTGCTTCTAATCTATGTCATTTTTTCCTTGATAGAGAGTTCTCTGAGAAAGAAACATGCCTCTTTTCAGTGTGCATTATTTAAGCCATACCTCTTGACAATATTTACTAGTTCATTTGTTCTAGAAATCTTAAATAGCAGGAGAGTCCTTTGGTGTAGGTTTTTTTCCTAATCTCATTGCTTATTTATTGACCAAATAGATTACAATGTTGACTTAAACAAAAGAATAAACAGCACTGTGGTATTGAAATCAATTCCACCTTACAGTTTTAGTCAAAACCATAAAATGGTGAGGCAGTTAAAACTCTAACATCTGCCATCACAGGACCAAGGGTAATAGACATCTTTTATGACTGCTTTGAAAGCTGCTTGCTTTTGTAAAACAGCTTTATAAATTTCAGATATTGATTCTGGCTGATCTATACGTATTTATCCTTAGGGCATGCCTGCACAGGTAGGTAGGCTTCAAATCATCTTTGATTACTGCAAGGTGGAAAAGTAAAATGGATCAGCTAAATGTAATTGAATGCATTTGTAAACATTGTTACTCAGAATTGAAGAGTCGTTAATCTATTTAGATACTGTTATCTAAGTTACATTAGGACTGCGGGTACATACACAGCCTTCTGTGATTTAAGTTACAGCTCTGGTTTTTTTCTGGTGGTTGTTCAGGTGTGTGTATCCTAAGTTGTCCTTAATTAGTAAATGAGAGTTTTCATACATTTTAACTCTTTAACTTTCTTCAAAATATCCTGACTTTCCTCAATACACCCATGGAGATGGTTCTTCAAGAATAAATATTTGTCTATTGTTTTGTAATCAAAGTAAAATTTCCAGGGAGGTTTATGTAAAATCAGATTTTGAATCCAAATCTGATTTTTCTTTCTTTTTTTTTTTTTTTTTTTTACAGTTAGTGCATTGTAGATATACATAAAATTTTTGGGTGGGATATTAGTTATTTTTAAGTGACAGCTATGCTATTTATATGATATGTTGACTTTGGGACAGGCCTAATGTCTTTCTGTGATGTTTGAGAAAATCTGTATAATTCTCATATCATTGCTGTGGGGTGTGGGGCTGGAAAGAGGGCAGATAAATACCTCTACAGTTCTACTTCCAGACTGACCCTTAACCATTTTCTTGTACCTTGATACAAATGTGAATTGTGTACAAATCCTCTGTGACCTTACAGTGCTTTTTCTGTCTCTTCTCTCTCGTAAGAATTAATATACAAAGAAGTTATGGATTGGGAAGAAAGGAGCAAGAATGGTGTGGTAAAAGATCAGCCCTCAGGTTAGTCATTGTTTCAGTAGTTCTGTCACTGTCACACATAGTGCTGCTCTAGTGAATGAAGAAATCTGCTTAATAATCCAGGTAGGCAAAGCTTTTGTTGTTTGGGACTCTTGAGACCAATCTGCCTTTGGAACTCCATGTGCTCTGCTTTTGAATTGTTTTGAACTCATAGAAAAACTTCACTGGTCCTGTGTGTCCTACACGCTGAGCTGCCATCTCCCCAGAGGGCTCAGTCATCAAATGAAATTATCAGCACCAGTTACCTCACCTGGTGCTCAGGTAACTTCTGTGCTGAGTGCTGTTCTGAGGCTCAGCATGAACCCCGTTTTCTCAGGGTTAAACAGTGTTCAGGCTCCCTCAGGATACCAAACAGTGCAGAGTATTTGTGCCCATGATTGAATCCTTGTGTTGGCTGCTGTTTTCACAGCTCAGTAATCAGAATATTGTACTGTCTTTTATTATCTGTTACATTTCTTGACACTCAAGTCATTATTCACACTATACATTCTTAGTTTTTTCTCCCTTTCCTCTACAGAGAGGGAGAAAAATAAAAATCTCTTAAAAGGTCACCTTGGCTTTTGAGTGCTAGGGCCCTTAGTGCTTGCTTTTCTCCTTTTTTATTAATTTTTTGATTTTCTAAGGGTATCTGTGGGGAAAGTGCTGCTCACAGCCCAGAAACATGGTTATTTGTGACTGTAATATTGTCTTGCCTCAGATTTTATTATGTTTGGTTTTCTTAGCACAGATGCAGCAGTGAATAGCAACACCAGTCCTTCCCAGTCATCATCTATCAATGACATTTCATCCATGTCAACAGAGCAAACATTGGCCTCAGACACAGACAGCAGCCTGGATGCCTTGACAGGACCCCTCGAAGGATGTCGATGATCAGCCTCGATTGCAGACTTGACTTTGGAAAAGAATTCTTGTTTCCATTGGGCCTGAATTGCTTGTAAGTTAATGGAACCAAGTAGAAAAACTCCATGTTCTGCATGTTCTGCTAAAGTAATGCCTGTTGTTTTTTTTACTCAGTTGTTATGAAATTGCCTGCTTAATGTTGTAGAATGGAAGTAAATCAATGTCTAAAGAACAAAAAAAAATTAAATTTAGGCACTATAATAGGCTTTTCTTTGTTTCAGCCTATTTCAGGTGAGCAGTTATAATAGACTTTTAGCCAATAACTCCTCTTTAGTGGGTTCATCAATCTCCAATCCCAGCTGGCAGGCTTCTGTGACACAGTGGTTGTTTACATTTTTGTACAGTATTGCTCATGGGTAGGTTTTTTGAATGTATAGTCCCTCTGAAGTCTGTTTAACGTGTGACTGTGGCAGTTTGCTTTATTTAACGACAGGAGTGTTGTGTGTAAGTGTGAGTTCACATGTGGAACACTCTCAGTACTGTGTTTAAAGGGCAGGTTTTCTTCCACATAGCACTTTTTTTCTTTTTTTAATCAAACCCTTTCTATCTTCACTTGTCAGCAATTCTCTCTTCTTGTAGAAGAGATAAACGTGAAGTTTAAAGCATAAAGCCATTACTTTGTATTTCACCTGAGTGTCTCAAACTTTTTCAGTCTTTTAAATGTGGATGGAAGATACAGTGGCTGAAATAAATCTAGAGCAAGGATGAGTGACTCTTCTGTGAAGCAGTGCCTGTTTAGAAGAGAGAGTGCTAAAATGTTCTGTATTTTCTAGCTTGTGATACTCATCCTTTAACAAACAAACAGAAAAGGAGATTTTATCTGTGATGCTCTTCATTCACTGCAAACTCTGATAAAAGGAGACATGACTTGGAGAGACTTGCAGCCTCAAAAAGCTGCATAAATATTTTCCATTTTTTTAATGGGTCCATTCTATCTAGTGAGTAATTAAAGAAATAAAAGTACAGTAGTTCTCAGTCATTTGTAAATTAAGGATTTAGTTAACAGAGCTTAGCTCTATTCTCGCCTTAGGAAAACCTCTCTATTTGTAGTGAGAAGAAAAACATGTTTAATACATATTTTCTAAATGCAGTGTCAGACAAGAGGAGGAGATTATTTGCTGTTTCCAAAAAGATTTATCAATACAGTTTTCAGAATCAGATAATACAAAATTGCCTGTTACATTGCACAATCTGTCGAATTACAAAATGCATTTGCAGTAGAGTAGGGCTTCAATTGCTTTAAAGCACCCACACTTGTGACTTTGTGCACGTTCACTTGGGAGTGCACAGGTGTGAAACTTTGCTGAAGGATCTCATGTGTGCATGTGTGTGACTGAACTATAGAACTGTAATAGACATGTGCAAGATGAGGTAAAGCACCACTTTCTTAAAGGCACTATATTTAGCTGTTGATCAGATACTCTTGTCTTGAATATATAAATAGAACCTGTAAAATATACTGACCCAGACAGCCACTGCATTACTGACATACTTCTCTTGTAAAACACAACTGTCCATTGTTCCAGACTAGAAAAGCAGCACTTTCTCCTTATGCAACCATTGCTTTTATATTAAAATTTTGCCCCTTTTTAGTAGCTTAATTTGCTGTGGTAAAAATATCAAGATTTTAGTGTCCCAAATTAAAAAAAAACCCTAAAGTAGTTAATGTTAATTTCAGAATTGGATCCTGTCATCTCTGATTTTTGAAATTCTGTTTAATTGAACTGCAGTATATGGGGGCTTGTGATTTTCCTTATTGTTGGGTTTTAAACCTATGGATAACTTGCTTTTATCTTTGGATACTGACAGTATATGTGAAATATTTTTAGTGCATTCTTGTCACTGGAAAAACTTTTAAAAATACCTATTTACCACATAGCAGAACAGTACAGTTTGCTGTTCTTTTGCTTTTTTTAGTCCTTGTTATTTGTGTAAGTTAAAATAGCTGAAGACACCTATTCACAATGAACAATTAGTGATTCATTATGAAAGTCATCTGCTGAATTTCATTTTTTGAGACTTAAATTTTTCAGCTGAAGTTGCACTGTGCAATGTTCATTTTAACAGTTTCTAATTTAGAAGACTTAAAGATTTATTTATTTTTCCCCATATGATTTGAATATTCATGAAGTTGAATTTTTTCTGTAGGACTTGGGCTGCTCAGCAAAATGGAGGGTTGAGCCAGACAACCTCCAGGTCTCTTCCAACCCAAATTATTCTGTGATTCAAATTGTCTTTTAACTAAACTGTCCTGTGTTCATGACATGAACTGGTATCTGACCTTCTAGTACATACTGTTAGTTTGAACATACACTCTTGGAACAAGAAAAGAAACCCCAGCCTTGAGATTAACTGAGTTTATTTGTAAATCTTGTAGGAAAAGCTGTTGCACACCTAATTTTTTAATGTCTTTTTGCTGTGGCATGCATTGGCACTTTATTACAGAATGGCTTCAGAGCATATATGAAATGTCTGTGAATATTGTGCATTTTGACTCCAGTTTCATTCAAAACCAAATTGCAAATGCTCACGGATTTCCAGAGGACACACATGAAGTGATACCCACCAAACCCAGCCAGGTGCATGCTGCAGTTCCCAGGCTATCCCAGTGTGCTCCTGTAGGCCCTCAAAGCCCTGCATGCAGCTTCTCCCCATCACTGCTCCTGACTGCAGGGGACAGTTAGTGCCAGGTTTGTGACAGGGTTGTCAATGCCACGAGAACCTCCTTGCTGGTGGAAAACAAAATGCAATGTAACTTGACAGGGGTTTCAAAATTAAGAGAGTTTGGTGTGCAATGTAATCACTTTTATTCCTAATACTAAAATCATGTATGTAAAGTGATGCAATTGACCATTTTTTTGCACTTTGGCATTTATAAATATTTATATGTATTTAAAAATTAAGAATATGTGTGTGTGTGCAACTATATTAAGGAAACAGCGTGGTTTTGTAAACATGAGTGTTACTTTCCTTTGAGAGACTTTGTATAGTGTTAACACTACTGCAGCATACATAGACAATTTTTGAACTATGACTAGAATAAATAGTGGTCAACATAGATACAATCTGTAATCTTAACTGCTCACCTGAAAAAGAAAGGGATCTTTGGCTGTCAATAGATTCTTTACCAGAAACTTGTTAAACATCTGAACACTGAGTAGCTGAATGGCATTGCAGAAATGGAGTATGTTTTAAACAGTTCATTTCATCTGTGCTCATATCATTTTTCCTCAAAAGAGCCTTAGAAAGAGAAGCTTGGCATTTTGCAATCTGGGTAAGCAGCCTGTAAGTGTACTTTGAGGAAATTCTGTGATATGACAAGTCTAGGTCTTTATGGAAAAAGATGAGAAACGAATGTCAAAATTAAGGCTTTGTCTGCATGGATCATACAAACTCAACTAGTCTAAGGACTGGAAACTCAGTTTGCAAACAGCCTTTGAAGTTTTGTAACATTTCCAGTAAGGGCTTGCATTTTCTTGTCAAAATAATGAAAAACTCAACCTTGACTAGAAATGAACTAGTTGGTTGAAGAGTTTCAAAAGCTGTTAGGAACCAGAGGGCTCTTGAGGTTTTTGTCTTTTTTTACATCCTAACAGAGCATATGTGTTTATTCCAAATTAATTAAAAGAAAAAAAGTGATTCCATATGTTTAATTTTTCTTTCTTAAAGGAAGGACCTTAAATGCTAAATCGCTTTCCTTAAAATTACAATTTTATGAATGAAGTAGGATTTAGCTATTCCAAACACAGCTGACTTACGGAGTCTTCAAGGATGGGGTGGGCAAGCTTTGTGTTGTCACAAGGGCCACCTTCCAGCTGGGAGGTTCCAGCTCCAGATGCAGACAAACCTTTGTGGTCGTTGGGGAGTGTGGGTTCAGCCTTGCAGCAGCACAGAGTGTTTGGGGTCAATGCTGAACTGCCTTTGTCTGCAATATCCTACATGTGTCATATGGATTCCATCAGGGCTCGATGCTAAATGCAGTGAGACCATGTACTGGGAACCAGATTCTTTCCTGGGATGTGTGTTGTGTCATTCCTGCTCAAAACTGCTTTTGATCCAGGGACACCTGCACCCAGATGCAGAATTTGAACGTGAGTTTTATAACAAATCTAGTGATTTCTTTGCTTTTCCAGAGTGTCTTGAATTATTTTTTTTTAATGTGCTGAAACATGACAAAAAAGTGTATTCTGGCTCATTATTTTACATATTTTAGATTGTCTTTTACATGAGTGATGTTCTGAAAGCTTCTTACACAAGTTGTCAAATCAGTTTTGGTTTTTGCCCGTTCTGCATGCTAAAATAATGTCTGGAGCTAAAATAATATTTTAAGTAAACCATCTTTTCTCATACTAGCTTTGGAGGAAAGTGGAGAGATAACCGTTGTTTCTGTTTGTGTTTTATAAAATGATTATTTTTGCAGCTAAAATTTCAGTTGTTGGATTTCAGTCCCACAGTGTTCTTTGTGGATATAAATTTCCTGGGTCCGCTATTTCAAACGTGTATAACAAGTCTGATATAAAATTAAACTAATAAAATGCACTCTTCTGCAATTTTTTATTGAAAACATGGCAAATCATTTTGGTCCAAGAATTCAAAACAAAATAGAGAAAATACATTTAACTATTTAAGTTTATTCCTTGATGCTGCTGCTTATTTTTTTAAAAGGTGCTTGCAGTTTTGCACAAAAGAAATCAACTTTATTAATTGCTGGGTTTGAAGCACTTTAGGATTCTTCTAAATAAAACCATATATGGTGTGAAAAGGAATGACATAACATGCTTAATGTGTTTAAATTTTGGTTGCAGTCTTTGCTATTCTGATAGATTTGATCAGCATGTTTCTTTAAACCTGTTTTCAGAGATTTGAAATCAGAAACTTTTTGGGGGCTGAAATGTAACACATGGAAAGAGATCATTTGAGAAATACCTTCTGGGTGGGTGACTTGATTGGCAGTGGAACTACCTGGCCATCTATTAGATAAAGACACAGCAATGTCTGTTCCTGTGGCAAGGGCAGCTCGCTGTGAGCACTGGGATTCTTTTTTTAAGCAAAGAAACTTTTCTTAACTCTTGGCTATGCATCCTAGAGTAGCTGTGTGTGCTGTGGTGAGGCCAGGACTGCTGCTTTGTGGGACTCCCCTGCAGCAGATACTCTGTGACTGCCATGGGGAGATGCTGTCCCTGCTCTGGAATGCTCCAAATACCAAACCCCTGGTGTTGGTGGGGTGTCCTTGAGCAAGTCCCTGTGGTTTTTTCCCTGCCTGGGCAGTAGCTCAGCACTCCACAGGCTCTTTAGGAAAAGAGGAGAAAGGAGTCGGGTATGAAGAGGGTTTGATGTTGGCTGCCTGAGGCAGAGCTCATGTTTGTTGCTGATCACAGAGCTCCTTAATACCCCTGAGCCTGTGCTGTTGTCTTGTCTTCTACTGGGGAAAACCTTTTTTTGAAAACCCAAGTGTGTCACAAGCTTTTCTATGAATTCAGATGCTTAAATTGGTGCTAATTTTTTTAAAGAAAATGTAACAGATGGTTAGCACTGTATTTCTCTGGTTTTGATACCTATATTTTCTTAACTGGTAGCAAGCCAAACTTTATAGAATGACTAATGTGCATTTTCAGCTTCGTCAGATTCCCGGGTTTTCCTAAAGTAAAATGTTTAAACTTCCATGGTAGCTACTGCTTCTTTGGGGCCATTGCTTTCAGGTGTTTTTTACACTAATCAGATGAACACAATTGGAACAGACAGCAATACCTATCCCTTTCTTTCAATCACAATGTGGTTCCCCGGGTGGTTTTAGCAGTTCAGTGTGATCAAGATGCCTAATTAAGAGCAAATCAGAGATACCTGTGTGCAGTTAACTCAGTACATTGAAGCCTTACCTGGTTGTTAAGATAATTTATAAAGATTATACAAATCTTCATCTATTTTAAAGAGGGAATAACGAGCAGATATAATGGACTGTTTTCATACAAATTAAAATGTAAATTCCAGAAAATATATTATTTAATGTATTACAGAACACGGGCTATTAAAGAGTGTAATAGTAATAGACCCATTGAGTGATTAATTACAAAATCCAGTTTTATCCAATGACTCAAAATAAACCCTCTCCAAAATGTAGTTCTTTGAGAATTTCTTTTGAATGCCTTCAAGCTTAACCTCCCTCAGAATCCTTTGTTGGTTTGACCCTCTTTCCCACCTTCTGTTTACCAAATGTCACCAAAAGTAGCATCAAGCCCTATCACTTGTTGCAGTGTTCTGGTTTTGTGGCCTTAATATTATTTAGAGTCTGATATATAATTTCAGAAGAAAGATGTGCTTTGAAGTCTGACTATAAATACATGTGGCCTCTTCTGCCTATGGAATTGGGCTTTGATTGTCATATCTCATTCTTGATGCTTGTGCAATAGGAACATGTTCCTCTCAATGCAGTGGCTATTTTGTCTGATGCTGGACTTTGGTTTCAGGATGACTAGAAAGTCTTTTTGGGTTTCTTCATTTTGGTTTTTTTTTTATGGACAGCAGTCATGCTTCATTGGTTTTTTGGACTGATACTCTTTAGGAAACTAGAATTTCATGAGGAAAACTGTCAATAACTAGTTCTGTAGTTCTAGTTAAAGCCTTGTTCTGAAGCTTTTTGGTTGTTTTCTTTCCAAAAACGTTATCGTAAAACAGTACTAAAGCCACTGTAAAATTACAAATAAATATGTGTACATAAAAGATTTGAGCAGTCTGTCTTATTTACTGTATTTTTTTCTTTCTTGGTTCTTCCTGTGTTGAAATAGAATGTTTTATGTACCAATGATGTATATTTGATATATATATTACTTCTTTCAAAACATGAAGTTTCAGTTACCACATTAGCTTCCAGTTAACCGAAACGTGTTGGCATGAAAAATGAATGAAAAAAAACTTTAAGAAATTGATTGGAGCAGCTTTTTCCTGAACAACTGGAATGTTTGGACACATTAGCAGCACTTGGTTTTACTGCCAAGTGTGTTTTGAAACTTATTTGGGGTTTTTTTGTTATTGTTGTTTAAATGGCAGAAGCTTGCAAAAACTAGTTCCACTGTGCTTCTTTTGAGGATGATGGGAGTATTTTTGCAAAGACAGTTTTGCAAAGATGAAGTTTTCAGGCACCTTGCAGAGCTGTCTGCCCTGACTCCAGGGAATGGGAAGTAAAACTGAACTGCTGCTTTGATCTACTGGGTTTAATGAATGGGTTTCTGATATTAATGGGAGGATTAAAAAAATGCCTCCCCAGATCCAGGGCGAGGGCTCTCAGTCAGCCTTTGGTGTTGTGAAAGCTTCACCTGGGACAGTCTGATATTATTTTTACAGCAATGTTGCTTTCTTGTGTGGAGAGCATGCAAGTTTTACCTCTTCACTGCAAGGCTTTGCAACAGAGTATCTGGATAAAGTAGGAATGCCCAGTACATCCCAAAGCAGCCCTGTATTAGGTGATGGGATGTTTTTCAGGTTGCTGTTTCAGCTATAAGGAAGATCTAATCCATTAAATACACACCAACAATAACAAAAAAATTAAGCAGGATGATGATGTGTGAGTAGGGAATGCTTTGCAAAGCATTATCCAAGAACATTCCTAACTTATGCAATACCTTTTCTTTATGTTTCCTGCAAGTTCTTGATGCTGGCAGGACAGTTTTTAGAAAGTAAGGAGGGAGGGATGTGATTAAACAAGACTCAAATATTTTTTGAGGAAAGTGGGATTTCAGATGCTGATCTTTTTCATACCAATGAGGTCTGAAAAAGAGAGTAGAAAAAAGAAGAAGAATGCAGGTGCTGGAATTAAAATGAAAAGCCTGCTCATTTGTGAGTGCTTGGCGTGAAGGTGGCAATCAAGCAGGCTCTTGTTCAGCGATGCACTCACACGAGTGCATGGAAAGGGTTGGCCAGGGGACACTTGGGAATGAAGAGTTGCAATGCTGCCTGGGGCTTGGAACAGAGCAGGGCTGTCTCATTCCATGAGCCTTGTGGGATAAGACTCTGAGTTTTTTGTTTCATTCATATTTGATCTTAAAACATGCTGCTTGCTCTTCTCTGGGGAAGAAGAACAACATCTGTGGTTCCTGCTGACACACCGTCAGCTGCTTTGGTGACACTCACCTCTCAGGTAGGTGGCCACTCTTACATTTAATCGGGCTGGAAGAGCAAATAATGAACCATGTTTTTATCATACGAAGTATAGTTTTAAGTTGGTACAGGTTTAAGTAACATGCTCTGTGTTTATGTGAAAGTTCTGCAGTGGGTTAAAAGAACAGTGGTTATTTTGTTGATACTTAACTGTGTGTCATTAATGATGCTCAAGTTACTATATTTCTTGAGACTAATGTGTTCATATGGGAGTCCTGTAGGGAGGCTGATTATAATCCAGAGGAGCAAATGGCTTTGTAAGAGACCTCCTGCTCTCCATGAATGAAGAATATCCCTTTAGTGAGAGGAACAGCAGCTCTGATCCCAGGCACAGAGTGCAGGTGGGAGCTCTAGGGGGGTGCAGTGCTGTCTCCTTGTTTTTGTGTTTGTCTCCAACTGAAACAGCTGCTTTGGGGTGCAGGTAGGAGCTCAGCTGTCTCCTAAAGCCCAGGTAATACCTATGGTACCCCTGGGATGGCTGCTGAAGCACTCCAGCAGGTGTGACATCCTGAGATTAAAACCACATGAGCATTTAGAGCATCAGCCCAGGCCACCCAAAAAATACCAGAGCACTGCCCCAGTGCACTGCACAGATTGGCTTGGGAGGGGATTGTGCCAAGAGTCCCACAGATCTTTTCAGTGGTAAGAGAAAGTGACCCTGACATTAGGAGGGTAGTACAGAGCTCCTGGGGGTCCCATTGTGTTTGTAACAAATTATGCTCACTGCATAATGGCCAGCCAAGGTTTTCTGTTGGGTTCCCTGTTTCACCTCAACAGGGGCATGTCATGACCCCAGGACTGGCCTTTCTCCCTCTTCCAGCTTAGCTCCATTTCCAGCTGACACACTCCCATTTATTTCTACCTGTGCATTTCCCCAAAGGTTCCAAAGGATTCCATTTCTCTTTCTGAGAAATTTCATTTCTGAGTATTTAATTTCTTCTCACTGCATCTTCCTTTGCTCTCTGCATTTCACATCCCCATCTCCCCCAGCCTGTACCACTTATGCTGCTGTCCCAGTTTCCAAAGCATCCCCTGGAACTCCAACTGCAGTGCTCTGTTCTGCTCCAGGCTGGTAGAAACACAGATATTGTAAAGCACAAGGTTAATTCCCCCCTTAGAAGAGCTCTAGTATTTTTTAAAGTTAGCCTTTTTAAACATATGTTCCCACAAATACAAGTATTGGCACCCGCAATACGTTTCCAGTCTTTGGTGTTGTATATTAAAAGCTGCAATTTTTAGTTATCCTAATTTATAATAAGTATAAATAACCATATGGCCTCAGGAGTCAGTTTGTGGGTTGATGGGTTTTTTTAGGGCTTTGTTTTTGTAGTGGAATACTCCAGTAGTGTAACAGCAAATGGCAATGCAATGTATTTTAGGAGACACTGACAATTCTGCTTAAATTGCAGTTCCCTTGTACTTCAGGGGAAAAGAGAAGAATACAGCAAAGACACAATAAAAATACTAAAATCTTGCAAACAGTGCCTTTACTGAGAAGAAATTGAGGAATATTTCAAGAAATTAAAGATTAAATGGATTTTTTCTTTACACAAGGGAAAGTGTAATTTGACATTATCCACTTGCCATCTGTTGAAATGCAGCATGTTGAGGTATTTTCTGGTTTATGTCAATTTGCATGACATACTTGTAACTTTTAACTAATTAACAATGTTATATTTAAAACATTTATTCCTTTTAACTGCACAATAGCAGAGCAGCACTCTTTGGAAAGTGAAACCTGGAAATGCTGCTGCCTTTTGGCTTTGATAACAAGCTATGGGTAAATCTCTATTCAATTTCTAATCTTAGAAATTGGGAAAATACTAATGAATACTTTTCTTAGAGCTGTTAAAATTCATGACTTGCAATTTGTAAAGAATAATGACTTACTGCTAATGCTGCTGAGCAGCCTGCACATTATTCCCTGGAGAAATGCTTGATATTGGATTAAGGCAAAAAGAGAAAATACACAATAGACCAGAGGCTTTTCACAAGCTCTGTGCAGCCCTGCTAAAAGTCTTTTAGATGCTCTGGAGTTCCTCAAGCACCTTACATGAAAATGAGTTTGGATGACTCTGAATAATTGTCCACCTAATCGTGTAACGCTGGATCCTGGTGCCATTCCCAGTGGTACAGGGAGGCATTGACTGCTCCTGGTTACATGCTGTAAGAAGAGATGCCTTCCCTGAAGCCTCATAGTATTTAAAATCCTTTACCTTGCAATTATAGATTGGTACTCAGCCTTCTGTCTGGCCATCAGCATCCTCAGAGCTGCCAGGTGGTGCTGCAAGGGTTTGCTGACAAGTCCCCAGAGCGAGCAAAGCTGTAACTGCCATCCCCTGGGAGGTGTCCTGTCTTTTCCTGATCCCACAAAACATGACTTAGAGCTCTGCTGGTTTCTTGGGAGTCTTCTGGCCAGGCAAGTTTTGTCAGATACCGTGAAGGAGAGTTTTCCTCAATCATGGTTGCTCAGCAGGAGCCTGTGAGCTGCCCAGCCTGCTGTGACCTGCTTGGTGCCTCTTCTGCTCAGGAGGGAACCTTGTTTGTGTGTGTGCCTTGCTCTGCCATGCCATGGGTCCTGAGAGTTTTCTTCCTCCCCACAGCTGTTTGGAGCTTTTCAAGTACTTGGAAAGGGTCCATTTTGCCAGAGCTGGGATCTTATTTAAGCCCCCAGCTTTGCTTTTTGTGCACAGCAGGTTGAGGTTTTGAGCTGCTGTACCCCTCTGCTGCCCACTCCCATTGTCACCATGGCTGGTTTATTGTCATTTCTAGGAGCCACTGCTGCTTTCCTACCCCAACTCTGTTGGCTGTAGCTTGTCTGACACCTGCAGGTGGCCCATTTGAGAGCTGCCCACCCTTAAATGGTTTAATTTTCTGGCTGGGAGGGGAATTCTGCAGCAGTGCCCGTCACAGGCTGTGCAGGGGGAGCAGGGCACCCTCGTTGCAGGGATCAGGGACACAGCTCCTTGCTCCCCTTCCCACACTCTAGGAGAGAGACCTGTAACGTGTTTTGGCTGCACTGTATTCTGCTGGTGAGGCATGAGGAAAATTGCATGGATGTGAAATGGCTCGTGCTGCTCATCCCTGGAGCATCCACTGCATTGGTGCGAGCAAATCGCAGCGAGGGAGGCGACTCCTCCGGTCACGATGCTTCAAGGACAAGAAGCTGGAGGTTAAGGAAAAATAGGCCACATCAACGATATTTCAATTCCTCTCAGAAAAACTTTGATATGAATAGATACAGAGTGTTTATTTTAGCTGCCTGTTCTCACAAGAGAATCAAGCACAGCACAAAAATAACTTGGTAATAACTAAAGGAAGAGCAACCCTTGCAGTTTAAATGCATGTCTCAGAAATTACAGAGATGGTTTAAAATAATCTGGAAAGATGTTTCCTCTCCCTCATCCCCCCATGTTCAGTCTCATGATAGAGGAAATGAAAATGAGCTGGGCTAAGTGCTGCTGTATTTCAGTAAGTGTTTTAAAGGTCTCTCTGAAAACCTCTTCAGGATTCCCTCTGCCCACCTAACAAAGCTGGGATATGTTCCTGGCAGAAATTGGGTCTGAGGGTTATTGAGACACTTTCCCACCTTAACCTTCACTCCCTTCAGTAGGCAGAGTCCTTAGAGATGAGCAGGCATGTGAGTGTTTTGGGAATCTAAAGAAGGCCTGGGTGTAAAATGTACAAGTAAGGCTTTAGCTGGGTGAGGGGGAAGATGCTGTACTGGAGGAAGGTGGGGAGGAATCCACTAATTTAATTTTGCAGAAGTGAAACAATAAACTGGTTTAAATTCCACCAGCAACCACCCTTCCCCACCCAATGCTGCAGTTGCTGCAACCTAAACTTTTCCTCCAAAGATCTTCCCAGAGTATTAATGGCAGTGCTTTGCAGGAGTTCTGTGCCTATTAATAAGCTGACAGATGGCTGTAGTTTCTGATGAACTGGATTCGGTTTCATTGATTAATCTGTTTTCTCCCTACCCCAAAGGACAGGCACAGCTGTGCCGACCAGCAGCTGCTCTTGCACAGACCTGATTTCCAGAGGCACATCTGCCTGCCTGCTGAGGAAGAGATCCCAGCACTGCTGCCATGGGGAGGCTGGGAGGGAGCTGGCCTGGAGCCTCTGCTCAGGCAGGATGGAGAAGCAGGGCAGCCAAGGGCTCCCCATTTGAGAGCTGAGAGACTGGGTAGAGTCTGACCTCATGGTCCCCCTTGCAGTCACACTGTTAAAACAACACGGTGTGGGTGAAATCAGGGAGGTCAATGGGAAATTTGGAGAACTGACCTCTGGCTGTGGTCCCCAAGCCCGTGATTACTGGAAGTGATTCACAGGACTCATATGGGGACACCTGTTGGAGGCAGCAGGTCTGCAGCACACGGGGCTGGGACTTGGCAACAAGCAACCCTTAGTTCTGTACCTCTTTTACAGGATGGCTGCTGAGCTCCAGGTTAGGAACTCAAAGTACCTCAGAGCAACATCCATGGGGTGTCACAGCTGGGATCTCATCTACTCAGTGTTTCCTCTCCAGTTATGATCTCGATGAGCCACAGCACCATATAATGTTGATTTCCTCCCCCACACCCCTCTGGTTTTACATTTATTCATATGCCATGTTCTCCTTTCACCTTCCCTATGTCTTCTCCAAGAAGTTTACTTGTATTAGTTTCCTGACAATGTAAAGGTCAGCGATGAAAAGAGCTCTGTTGGGGGATTTTCTGCCCTGAGGCAGGGAAGAGCTCTGTTCCAGACTCTCAGCTTGCAGAGAGCTGGGATGTTTTGAAAATTTGTTTCTTATTTTGGACTGACTTGGGATGGAGCTTGTGATTCTCTGCTATGACCTCTCCCTGGAGCACAGAGATGCTGCCATGTGTGGTTAAAATTTAACATGCTTGAAATAGTTCCTCCAGGCGATCTGTGGGACTCAGCCTCCCTCAGTTCTGGTCCTGTGCCAGCTGCCTGTTCCCCTGCAATCGCCTCTGAGTGCTGGAAGAGAGACCAGAGTCCCCTCACTGTGCCTTTTGTGGGGATCATTTGCACTGCAGACAGATGAGATGTGACTATTCCAAAAGGGACGTCCATTAGCCCTGGGACTGTGAATGTTTGAGGTCACTGGATAAAAAGTCACAATTTCCTTCACACAAAAACTGAGAAAGAGTTAGAGAGTCATAGAATGGTTGGGATTGGAAAGTGCTTTGAAGGCAGTTCAGTTCTACCCCCTGCCATGGGCAGGGACACCTTCCACTATCCCAGGTTGGTCCAAGCCTGGTTCAATCTGGCTTTGAACACCTTCAGGAATGGGGCAGCCACAGCTTCTCTAGGCAACCTTTGCCAGGGCCTCACCACCCTAACAGGAAAGAATTTCTTCCCAATATCTAATATCTACCCATCCTTTGCCAATTTGAAGCCATTCCCTCTTGCCCAGTAACTACCTGCTGTTGTCCAAGTCCCTTCAGCTACACAACTGGAGTGGTGTTGTAAACTGGGTTAATCAGCACTTTCTCATCTTCAGCCTGGGGCTAGAGCTGAGCTCAGCTGCCTGCAAGGGAGAAAGCAGAGGGATCCACACAGCTGGCAGGGCATCTCCTTGTGCCAGATCAGCTTTCCAGTGGGTTAAAGTAGCTCTGTGGTTTGTGCAGGTAGCCAAGAGCTGCTCAAAATGCACTTCCATGTGTGCACTGGAATGGCTGGGCTTGGCACCACCTGAACCCACCATGGGGCTCCCAAATCACCCTGATCTCCACGAGCCCCTTGTGCAGCTGGGCTGGAGAACATGTCCTGGTGTGGGGAAACACTGCTGGGAGCTGCTGCCCTCTTCTGCAGGCTGCAGTCAGAGCTCTGTGTGCATTGAATAACTTTAATGCTCTCTTGGTTTGCCATTAATGAATTGAAAGTTTTGTTCTTGCTGATTTTTTTTTCTGCCTGGACTTCCATGATGCTGGAATAATGAATGTCATAGCCTCATCTCTTGTTTTCCTCTTGCAGCTGAATTAAAAACAAAAACAGTTTCCTGTGCTTTTTTTTTTTTTTTCAAATCCCACTTGGGTTTTAACTCTCAACGAGCTATTTATTGTGGTAAATATGGTGAAAAAAGGGAAACAAAGAAAATGTTCACTGTGCACCTGCAGAAAGAGAACCAGGATGGACCAGCCTTGGCTGGGACAGGCTCTGGACCCAGGCACCTGCCCATGTCCTGAGTCTGAGCTCTGCTAAACTCCTGGCAGCAATCTTGTATTGTATTGAATCTTTTTACTAAAAGAAATAGAAACAAAATACTAAAAAGCAAATGTTCACTACTTGATTTTGAAGCCTTATTACACTTTTAATCTTAATTTGCCTATTTATGATGCATGTTCTTATACAAAGGTGCTGTCACATTCCAGTAGAGGAGGAACAGGTGTGTGTGGCTCGATGCCATAAGGACCTGAGCTTTTTAAGTTTGGGGCTTGTCAGGAATGTTGGATATTGCCCGTCTGCATAACACAATGCTTTCGTGCATAAATAAAGGTCTAGGGCAGCAGCCAGACAGCATCACAGAAAAGGAGGGTGCTTGCCTTTGGGCAGCTGGAAGCTGCTTGGAAAATAGAGCAGGAGTCTCCTTCCTGCGACCCCAGCAAAGAGCCGGGAGCTCGTTTTGGCTTCTCTGGCTCGTTGCAGGCTGGAGCTGAACGTGGCATCCCCTCCTCCTGCCCCAGTGCCGGGTCACGGCTCCGCACGGCCCGAGGGGGGCTGGGGGCTCCGGAGCCCTTCCCGCTGGGACAGCTGTCAGACGGAGGGGAGGTGTGGGAAGGGGGAAATGACCTTTCTTCTCTCCTCTGCAGAGAGGAGCAGTGCTCAGCCATCTCCCGCTAGATGTCACGCTTGGGGCGGGCTTGGGGCTGCAGGCATTGCCCGAGCCAAAACGCCCGGAGTGGAAAAATCCCACCCTTTCTTCAAGCTCTGTTACAGTTTGTAACCAACATCTTTTAAAAACAAGCCATAAAATTATTTACATTCCTTAAAAAGAGGGCAAAAAGGTGTGGGGGAATATTGGAAGAAACAGAGGCTCCTGGCAGGAGAGGGCACTGTGTGCTTTGCTATATCCGAGGGGATGTGCAGTCGGGATGAGTGAATTTTAGGATGAAAGCTGTGCAGCCGCAGGGCAGGCACCCACTGGCCCTGGGGAGTCACCAGCCCCGGGCCATGGACAAAAGCTCCGAGGGCAAAGCTCGTGAGTGCGGAGCTGCTCCTTCTCCTCTCCCCACACCACGCTGGTTTGGGTTCAAACCTGCTTTGTATCTGATGCCGGGTTCCAGGGGCAGAGGGGCTGCAGGCGGAATGGGCTGGGATGAAGGCACAGCCAGCCTGGGGAGGTGGGAAACATGGCTAGAGCATAGGCAGCATCTGCATTGCTCTGCAACAAAAGCATCCTCACCTGGGATATACCTTTCATTTAAGCTGCTTTTCTCCCCTTATCAACTGTATTTTGTATCATAACCATAATTTACCTGTTTGCCTTAAGGTAGAGTTTCCATCTGGGAGAAATGAAGTTTCACTGGAAATGTGTGTTCAAATTAACTCTCTTATCATTTACTTTCTTCAGTAAAATAAGTCCTGTTGTGTTGTAATGGGGGGAAATTGCTTGGAAGAAACCCTCCCAAACTGCCTGTCTCATGGACTTGGCTTTTAATGGAGGCAGTTTTGATGCAATTCCCTACTTTAGTTTTATTTTAGCTTTACAGATCTGCAAGGAAGGATTTCAAGTACTGGGTTTGTTCAGCACTAAAGGCTGAAGACTCAAGACTTTCTTGTGCTTTCAGAATGACCCTCAAACCCTCACAGGGAGCAGCCTGTTTAGTTCAGCATTTGTATTTCGGGTAAACATTAATGGGAGCTGCTGGTGTTCAGGCTGTCATTCAGTTTTAAGGATTTTATTTCCCTTTCAGGTTCTTCCCCAGGCATGTTTCCATGTGGGACTCTTGTCTTTGCATAAGGACGAGGCTTTGACTTTAAAACAGGGAAAATGCTGAGAGCTCCTGGGATCCCTCTGGAAATGATCAGTGTAACAAATGCCTGCTGCTCAGCTTGAAGGGAGCTGTCGTGTTTAGCTGCATTTTGGATGGTGTCTATAAACACAGCAGCTGTCTGCATGCGAACGGGACTTTCCAGCAGTGCATAATATGAAAAGAATCTTATTACCAGTTAAAAAAAAAAAAAAAAAGAAAGAAAAAGCAAGAAAGGCTCAAAGAGCTCGGATGATGCCAGCTTCCTATCAGCTCCAACAGCAGTCTAGACATCTCTGAGAGTCACCAGACTAATGTGATGTGCGTGAGGCATTTACAGCTCTGCATGCCTTAAAGACAGCTGGGAAAAGGGAGGGATCCTGCAGGGATCAGCACAGCTCCTCAGGGCTCCCCTCTCCTCTGTCCCACTTCTCACCTGCTGCTTTCTCTCCTGCCTGGGTTGGGGTGCCAGGGGTCACCTCTTCAATGAGGCACAGCATGTGATGATGATTTTCTTTTAGTGCCATTAACCTGGCTGACACTTTTCTCCAAGCCTCCTGGGGCAGGGCTGTGGTCACTGCATTTGGCCAAGCCCTGTGGCCACGGGAGGGGCTGAGGCTGTGGGAGCTGCAGGGACACTGTCAGGAGCTCAGACACCTCCACTGTCCCCTGCCCTGGGCCTTTCCTCAGGTAAAGGGACAAAGCCAAGGTCTGACCCCACTCCCAACATTTCCCCAGCCACAAGCTGCTCTTCCATCTGCTCCAAAAACTGCTGTGCTGGGGCTCCTCAAGATGGGGCAGCTGGTTCTGCCAGGGACCATTTCTGAGCCAAGTGTCCCCATCGCCTCCTGAGCCAGGCTGCTCTTTGGGGCAAGAATAAACCATCTCCCAGTTACAGGACTCAATTTGTAAAACATTACAAAACTTTGGGGAAAAAACCCCAACCCCTTGCTATTTAGCAATGAATTAGCTTGCTTGAGTGCAAAGCCAGGGATCTAAGTGTGTTTTGTGCCATCCCTCGTGACCAGCTGAGCCGTGGGCAATGGGTGCCACAGGGAAAACTTGGCTCTGCCTGCACTGAGGAGGTTCCCAAAAAAGAAATACCAAAACACCAGAGGAAAGACTGCTTTCATGATAACTTCTGGCCCATCCAGAGGGAGAAAATGTCAGGAATTTCCCAAGAATATCTGTAGGCTTTGACTTTCCAGCTGAACTCTAGAGCTGTCTGGGATGGAGGAGCACCAGAGATTGCAGGTGTCCTGTCTCCCCTCCAATACCAGACCTGGCATCTCTCACAGGGCTCTTTTTTTAACAAGATTCCACAAAATTTATTTGGTGCTTCTGGGTTTTTTATTCTTCTGGTTTGTGTTGACAGGAGCATGTTGGGCTGCATACCCAGCTTCATTGTTTGCATGTTACAGAGGGAAAAGCAGCAAGAAAATGGTGAGGCTTGTGGAAAACTAGCAGTTCTTTGCTGTCATTTTTGGGGAATACAGCACAAAATTCACTAGTCCCCAGCAAAGGTACTGAAGAAAGAAGGAAGGAAAGAGATAGGTCACTTAGCATGATAATTTTCCTAAGCCAAGCAAGCAGATAGCAGCAAACAGTGGAAGGAATAACTCCATGTTCTTACTCAAACTGATCAGTAAAATGCATATTAAAAATGCAGTGAACAATCACTTCAGGGGGTTTAAAGTTATGGCCCTAAAACTCACTGGTTTGAAGGTACATGACTGAAAGTGGTTGCTGTCTAATCACTGCCCTGGGAACATGATTTTGCTCTTCCCTGCACCCTGTGCTGGAGCTTTGTGCTTCATGGCAGAGCTGAACTCACCCCTCAGCTCGGGATCCTGCCTGCAGGGTGGAGGGTGCTGAGGGTGGCTCAGTCCCTTCCTCTCACCTCATCCCCCATCCATGGAGGGTTTTCATGGCTGGAGGAGAGCATGAGGAACCAGGGGTGCTTGGTTCAGTTCACGAGGGTCAAATTTTAGTGAGAATGAAGATAAACAGTGAGTGAGCCCTGCCCCACTCTGATGCTGCCAGGGAGGAGGGGGTTGAGGCACGGCCAGTGCTGCAGGGCCAGCCTGGCCCAGCACAGGGGACAGAAAGGGACAGCAGCATATTAGACCCTCTGATTCAATCATTTTTTCCCTAAATGTCACTTGAAGAGAGTGGTCGTAATGTTGAGTCATTACCAGCCATTTGCATGTACAATAACAACGGGGAAAAAGATAAAAAAATCAATACCAGGATCAATGGAGAGCTCCCTGCTCTGGGTCTTTTGCCTGGAGCTTATCATTAGCAGACACTCACAGAGCAGAGTGCTATTAATTAGAGGAAGCATTTGCAATCCACGGGAAATGACTGGCAGGTGGAAAATTCTTGGATTTTTTTTAACAAGCTTTTGTAGGTGGGTTTTTTTTCCCTTTCACTTGTGGACTCTTCAGTGTCCTGAGTGAAGTGTCTCCTTCCCACCTGTGTTTTGAAGAAAGAATTTCCTCTCCTGGAATCCTGGGAAAGGATGACTTTCCAAAACATGTGAGCTCTGCTTGAGTTTAACCCCTCTCTACTCACTGGGCAATGAACCTCTGATCCTCCTCTCTTGCATCCTTTCCCCCAGCACTGCTCACAACCTGATGTAGCATGTAAAAAACAAACATTTCTGTCATTTTTGCTACAGCAGGTGATGGGTTTCCAGGAGAGGGGGCTCTGGGCAGGCAGAGCATCCTCCAAGTGCTGCTGGGAGCCTCAGCCTGACCTGAGCAGGACCAGGGCTGGCTGGGTAAAATGAACACCAACCTTGGCTTCCATGCAATTCAATAACTTGCACCGAACCCCCAGGAAAAAGCCTTGTCCCCACAGCTGTCCCCAGGCTGTGGCATCCTGCCATCCCCAGCTCATGGTACCATCCAAGGCAGGGCTGGTGCTGTGGCCTTTGGCTGCTCCTCCCCGGCCACTGGGAAATGGCTCCGTGCCAAAATTCAGCTACAGAGCCCCCAGCCCACCCACTGCAAACAGCAGTTATAGAACAGTGAGAAAAGCACACAATTAACTGCCAAAAATCCAATTATTTTGCTTGTTTTTGACAGTTCTGTGAGCTAAAAGGAAGACAAAATGCAGTGAATGTGTTTAGGGACAGCTGTGTCATGGCTCTGCTGAGGTGAAGCTGTGCCAGGGCAGGGGCTGCTCATGGCTTCGTGTTGGGAAGAACCCACTGGGTCTCAGGTTGAGGGTGAGGACCTCAGCAAGATTGACTTTTTTTTTAGCATTTTGGAGGAGTTACTACAACTTTAAGAGTGTGAGATTGTACACAATCCTGCCTGGACTGGCTGGGCTGTGAGCCTGGCTCTTGGCACTCTGTTTTCTTTATTGTCTGTGGTTGTGCATTTGCTTTAATTAAGAAACAAACACTGAAACCACATTTGAGATACTCTTCCTCCTCTGCATCATGGTTTAGCTGATCCCAGGCAGCCTCTATTAGGTGGCTTTGTATTTTGGGTTTTTTTCTCTTACTTGCTATTACTACCATGAAAGCATTTACAGGCCCCAGGGAAGACAGGGGGAAAAAATCTCTTTAAGAACAGCAATTATTCTTAGTAAAATATTCTAAATAATTCATTGCTTACTGGCTGTAGTGCACTATTAAATGCCTTTTAGCTACTACTTGTATAAACTCTTAAAGGCCTGGTTCAAAGCCAAGCTCAGGTTAATGATACAGCGATTTCTGTGGAAGTTCCACAGCTTCTGATGGAGCAGCTCCTGCTAAAGCCCCAGACAGGAGGAGCTGGACACAGAGAGCTCTGTGTGGGCAGGTGCCTGTGTCACTGAGCTTGCTTTTAACCATATTCTCAGCGTTTCTGCACCTAGGAAGTCTCCTCATTGTTCCCACCTTCTGGAGAAGCTGTATGGGCAATGTGCTGTGTTAGTGTGATGCTCTTCCTACAGAAACCCAGGGGATTTCAGAGCAGGACAACTGCCTGTAAAGTGTTGGGTTACACTCTGTGTGTTATAGAAAAGCAGGCCTGGAAGGTCCAGAGCTGAGCCTCTTCCCCAGGCCCAGAAGTGACCAGGAAGCACATCCAGGTCACCAGGGATGGACATGGGAAAAGAGGATCATGGCTTTGTGGCCTTCTATACCCATTATATGAGGTATTGTAGGTTATGACCTTATAGGATATTGTTTATCTTTCCTGTTTATATAATGGCACATCCTGTGTGTGGGATGGGATAAAGGGAATTTTCACTGCGTAGTAGAAGGCAGTAGCCATAAGGGAGTAGCCATGGCAGTGGTCATAGTAAGAGTCATAAGAGTAGTCTTAGCAAACAGTCATAGAGTGATCTGTAGCAGTCTCAGTCTCTGTCTGTATAATAAAGAACTCCATACAATATCACAGTCTCATCTGAGAAGTCTGATGCCCCAGCGTTGATTACTACAGTAAAGCATGGAAGAAAGGGTCACAGATGTGAAGGCAGCAGTTGCTCTGTTCACCTCCCTCTCCAGCAGCCTGTTCTGCATCCATGTCCCCTGGAAATGAAGGAGATCCCTCAGCAGACTGGGCTCAGTGCAGTGCCAGGCACTGCCCATCAGTGTAGTGGGAGGTTGCTCTTTCTTTTATTTACCTTATGCCTGCACACCTCTGTCATGAATTTGTTTCTATTTGGTTCAATCGCAACCCAGCACTTGAGCCCCTAAATCTGATCCAGAGGAGTCCTTACTTGTCTGACAAAAGCTTTACCTCAACACTGGGGAAAAACTGTGTAAGAGGAATGACATGGGCACAGCATTAGACCCAAGGCATCTGCATCCAGCTCCTCTCTCTGAGCATCACTTTTGGGGGCAGCAATAAAGAAAAGGCTGAAAGATACTGAAGCACAAATACTTAAATTTACATTTCCTATATTAAGCTTTTTTAAGTTGTCTATTAGCAGGTATTAACATCTCTTTGCAGCCTTAACACCTGGGTAAAAAGGAAAAGCTCTGCCATGGCTCAGCAGCCCCCAGGTACATCAGATCCCAGGCCATTTCCCTCAGCAATCCCAGCAGTGCCCGTGCAGTCTGTAGGATGGGACATGTTTCAAGGTAAAATGCCTGGCGGAACCAATTAAAGGTTTTCCAGTTCCATTCCTGTTTAAATGATGAACAGTGCAGAGTTTTGGCCAGCACTGAGCTGTTTATTTTGTCATTTCAAGGGAAAATAGTTCAATGCATGATTTAAACCTTAGAGCTCTTTGCAGAGCTGACCCAGCTTAGTTTTCCAAGAAACAGTAATTTGTTGCTAGACCTGACAAACACCCATCCCAGCTGCTGGCCCTTGTCCAGACACTGCTCACCCCATGGCATGGGGATCTCTTCCCTCAGACCAGCCAAAAACCTGGGATTTGCAGGGTTTGGCTCAGGGAGCTGTTTGGGAACCAGCAGACATGACCCAAGTTCTGCTCCCCCGAAGGTCTCCAAGTATTTCACAAATGGTGACCTTCACTTTATCTCTTGGAGCTCGGTAAATAGTAATACACTAATTTTACAGATGACTAAACAGCGTGGAGCGTTGAAATGATTTGGCCAAGGTCAGAGCAGCCAGCAGTGGGGCTGGGAGGAGATCCAGCCCTGCTAAATCCCATCACCTCCTCCCACAGCTCTGAGCAGGCCCTGCCTTTCACAGAGCTCAGTGCCATGGGGCTGAATTCAAATGGATCTCAATTTCATTTACGGCAAACTCCAGGATATAAACTGGGGGTTTCAGAGCAAATCTTTTATCTGGGCATTTTTTAAGGACTGTGTCATTTAAAATTGCACTTGGCAGAAATTGGGCTCTTAGAAATCAGAAAATGAGCTGCCTCCTGAATGACAGCTATGAGGAAAAGGGCGAGTTCAGGGATTAATTTGTTTGATTAAATCTTTAAAGAGTTTACTGAGAGTGCAGACAGGCCTGCAGATGATAGCATGGGTGCAGTGGTGGGCAAAGGAGTTATTTAGATAGAGCCCATGTGCTATCTTTCATTTTTCTCAGTCCATAATTACTTATAAATAAAATAAAAGCAAAACCACAACTGAAGCTGCAGAATTAGTTACCATGCTATTTTTGCTCCTCCAGGATAATAAAAGAGTGTGAATGACTGATGGCAACAGTGCTCCCTGCAGCCACCAGCACCCTGATATGGGAGCTCCAGGGAGAAACCAGTGCCACAGCCCAGATGGGCTTTGGGTAAAATCCTTTTTACCTTCCCAGCCATTGAAGCAATCACTGAAAGCACACATTCAGGACAGGAACAGGCTGAAGATGCTGAAGTTTTTGATCAGCTAATGAGCTCTGTTTTCATTAGGGCTAAGAGGCTGGAGTTCCCCATTTGTCCCCAGGTTTTGCTGAGCCCCTGGGGAGCTCTGCTGGAGCAGCTTCCCAGGAGGGGTGTCCATGCCACTGCCACTGCCACTGCCTGCTGCCATTGGGAGACATGAGCATGTTTATTTAGGCCAACAGTAATGAATGTGGGGGTTTTCTTAACTTTTTTTCTATGATATGCAATGCAACAGCAACACAGGTTTGTACTTTATTTAATGACTCTGAAAGCAGCAGTTCCCTGCCAGCCCATGGGCTGTGAGGCTGTGGCTGCACAGAGCAGCAGCTGAAGGAGCTGGGTTTTGACTGAGGCTTCTCCCCAGGAGTGGGAGGCTTTTCACAAAATGCTGACCACGGGGTAAGGTGTTGCTGAGCAGGGACACCTTCCCTCCACCAGCCTTTCATGGGACACATTGGGGACAGCTGGGGCTGATCCTCTCTGCACTCTCTGGCCTCGGGGTGCTCTGAGCTGCATTCATCACTTCAGGGCCAGTAAATCCTTTGCCCAATTTGCAATTAGCTGCCCAGAAGCAGGGATGAGTTTGTTACACTTTAGCACTCCCCATGACAGCCCTGGGGTGGGTATAAATACGGGACAGCCCCTAAAATCCAAGGTTTGCAGTGTGTCTGAGGTTGGAGGTGGGCTGAGTCTGTATGTATGAATGAGTAAAGATTTTTGTCTTGATTGCAAGTTTTGAAGGATAGAAGGGCTGTGGAGCTGCTGAGTTGGACCATTAAGTTACCTAAAGGAGATACCAGGTGAGAAATATGAAGTTTTTTAACTTAAGAAACTACAGAGAAGTTCCAGGCATTTAAATGCCTCACCAGGCACTTGGTGATCTTGTGACAGGCTCATGTGTGGGGTGGCTTCTTCCTTGTGAGAATGATGGCTCAGGTGGGGGCCTGGTGTCCCCCTGGGTTGGTGGCCACAGGGTGAAGCATTCAGAGTGGGATTCACACAGGACCTGTCCCTGAGCACAGCTGTAAGGAGTGATGTCCTCAGCAGCCCCTTGTTCTGTGCCAGTGTCCTGGCAGGATTCCCTGTCCCATGCCCTCAGGAAGAGCTGTTGGAGGGGCTCACCATGTGTGGCTTGCTCTGCTAAAAGGCTGCAAGTGACTGCTCTGAGGGGCCTGGTGCCAGGCCTGGGGGAAGTGCTGGCATATCCTGGAAGTTTGGGAACCTTCCCTAAAGCTCACAGACACCATGGGGCTGAGGGGTTGGGTTCTTTTTGGAAACATTTGGCATGGGAAAGGGTGGAAGTGGCCAGATGATGCTGCTGTGGGCTCTCAGAAGCCTTGGAAGGACTGTGCTGCAGGTGGCAGCTCAGAGCCTGCCCCTCTGTGCTGAGGTCCATCAGTCCCTGCTGCTTTGCTCCCTCGTGTCTGGTCTGTGAGGTGGGGTTTGGTTGGTGAGCCCTGTCCACACTGATGTGCTGTGTGTCACCCTGCTGGGCTGGGCTTGCTTGGTGGGGGTGATGCTTCCCAGCAATGCTGAAGCATCACTGCACTATTGACAGAGCAGCTGATGGATGTGAACATCACTCCTGCTTTTTTATTTGCAATTAATGCTGGGTTTGTGCCTTGAACTCTTGTTGTTTTCAAAGCACGCAGACCTGTTCTGAACCATTAACCTGACAGCCAGTGAGTAGTAGCCTTTATTTTGCTCTTTTCAAAACAATAGAAGTCCTTTTCTGGAAAATGAATGGAAGAACAGGTTATTAAAATCCTGCATGGGCACTGAAAAACCACGGTCCCGCTCTTAATTCCAACTGAAGACAGCAGAGCTTTGCTGGCTTGGGTCTGACCTACTGTTCTGGGTTTGCTCTGGGACAGGATGTGACTGGGTTGTTGTTTGAGAAATTCCCCCTTTCTTTGTGCTCTGATTACCTGGGGGTACCACATGGTTTGGTGTACAAATGGTGTGTTCACTGTACAATGGCAGATTTTGACCACAAGCCCTGTCCTGTAGGATTTCCCATATCTGATGATGCACAAGTCTTCCAGCTTGGTCAGTGGTGAACAGGAGCTGGGTACATAACATGTATAAACTTATACAAATGTGAAATTTCTAGTGGAAAACTTAAAAATTGAAAACAAGTGTGTTTCCCACTACCCTTGTCAAAAGGGTAGTGGACAAATTCAGAATATCTCTCCTGAAGAGTGGCAGAGGCTCCAAGTTCAGATGGTGTTACTCAGAACAAGATGAATCTTTGCAGCAAGTCTTTGCAGAGCAAGGAGTTCCTGTGCAGCAAATGGCCCTGAGCAGTAATTTAATTGCAGTTCTGATTTTTTTTTAGTTTTTATTATTCCAGAAGCAGTTTGGAGTCCTGTGCTATTCTGCTGTTAAATGCATAAGTAGGCAACAGTCTGGCAAGAACAAGCTTATGGTGCAAAAAGAAATGTCCTGGGGGCCTGAGTGTTTCTGGGGTAAGGTTTAAACTCTGTTTCTTCACGAGTTCTCCCAAGCCCTTCCCTGAAGGAAGGGATGGGGCAGAGCAGCAGCAGGCAACAGCCCTGCTCCCTCTGAGAGCCTTGCTGCCATTCTGTAGCTTTGGGCTGTAGGGAGAACTTGTGAGACTTCTGGGTGGCACAGCCCAAAAATGCACAAGGTGCAGCATGGAGGTAGAAACCAATACCAAAGCTATAATATTTTAGTTCACAAAGGCTGAAGCACTTGAAGAGAGAAAGGGAGTTACAATATTTTGTCCTTGTTTGCAGTTTTAAGTACAGGCCCCTCTGCTTTTCTTGTTACTGCAGCAGAAGTATTTAGCAAAGCATTAATCTTGCTTGTCAGTAATAACATGCAAATTAAACACCTGCTCTAGGAATCTGTAGTGCTTTGTTCCATTAGATGGTATTGACATGTCAGGTATTTGGACTTTAATTCAGAAAAATGGTGCCATTTTCATTTATCTCCCCTAATGAAGAATGAAGGTGTGCACTGATACACGGCTGCCCACAGCAATGCAGCTAAAAGTGAAAAACAATACTTAATATAGCCACTAAATTACATGTGACATCTCATTTAAAGATAAACAGCCTGAAGGCATATGTCCAAGTGGCATTGATGAAATTTTTAAATGTTCCTCTGAATTTTCATTTAACCACCAATTTGGTGGTGAAGGCGTTGTGCTGGCTGGGAGGTGTAACACGCTGCTGCTTTAAAAGTGAGCTGAAAGGAGAAGCAGGAGAAAGCTGCAAGTGCTGAGGGACATGGACATGGATATGGATTGGCCCAGACATCGGGAAAATAGGGGCTGTGCCCAGTAGCTGGTGGCCATGAGTTGGGTGGAAGCAGTTCTTGTGCTGTGAGGTGTCAGAGCTCCCTTGTCCCCACCTGCACGGTGACACTGGTGCCAGAGGCACAGCACGGGGGGGCTTCAGCCTTGCAGGGCTGTGTGTGACTGGGACTGTCCCCTGGTCCTGTCAGCTGCAGGCTGGACACTGCTGAGCCCCCACTCTGCCACATCTGGCCCCTTCTGCACATCTTGGTCTTCAGTGTTCCAAAATTTTCTGGAAAAGTTCAGATCCCCATGGAGAAATGCAGTTACAACAAGGGGGAATGGTTTTAAACTGGAGGAGTAGGTTTAGACTGGATATTAAAAAGAAATTCTTCCCTGTGGGGATGGTGACATGCTGACACAGGTTGCCCAGAGAAACTGAAAATGCCTCATCCCTGTAAGTGTTCAAGGCCAGGCTGGATGGGGCTTGGAGTAACCTGCTCTAGTGCAAGGAGCCCCTGCCCATGGCAGGGGTTTGGAACTGGATCATCTTTAAGGTCCCTCCCAGCCCAAACCATTCCATTATTCCATTGTATGTTCCTTAGCAATTTAAACATGGAAATTAGGTACTATTTTCCATCTTAGCAGGGAAGCCCTCTATGCATTTGAAACTCATTCCTTGCTTGCACTCTTTTTTAAATCTAAACAATCCCAGTTTTTTCACTCTTCTTCCATGAGTTTTTCAGGCAGGTTTTGTTTTCCTCTGGACCTGTTGTGATTGGCTTTGCTGTGTTTTGCCCAGTTGGACACAGTAACTGAGCTGAGGTTGTCGCAGTGCAAAACAGAAGATCCCTTTTGCAGGGTTGTGTTCTGGCAATAGAAAGCCCACATTTTCAGCAGGGCTTCATCCTGTGACTTTGCTGGTGTGGGCAATCTGGGCTGTCAAGAAGCAAACCTTTCTTGTGTGTGCAGCTGGGGCTTTTTGGGATCTTCCACAGCCTGTTCCTCGAGGCAGGCCATGGGGCAAAGCATCTTGTGACAAAAACAAAGCCTTCCAGAGGGAAGGCACACAGTGCCATACTCTCCTGCCAATACTTGCCCATCTCTTGAAGTGACTCTTGAATGGTGTCTCTATAATGTTTTTCCATTGCTGTTTTTGGATGAGAACCTTTGATTTACTTTCAACTAAATTCTTTTGAAGAGTGCTCCAGAGACGAGCTCTGTGATTTATTTTTGTCCAGATCTCCTGAATTTGTACCAGAGATTTTTTTTTGTTTGCTTGTTTGTTTTCCCCCAGAAGGTAGCTGGCAGCAGTGGGAACAAGCTCACACAGAGGGTGCTTTTGTGGCCAGACACTGAACACACAAATGACCAGGCTGCAGATCTTCAAAAGCATCCAGCAGCATGAAAAAGCCATGCTGGAGGCAAACAGCAGGCACTGCTAGACCATTCCCTCCAAATCTTTGATTAGTCACACTTAATGGGATTTCTTCTCATGCTTTTGAGCTGCTCAGCAATGCTGGAGTTTGAGCAGCATTCATGGTCACCCATTACTGGCTCCAGCCAACCTCCATACAGCCACTGAATGTTTGTTTGTGTCTCCTTGATGGGTGTCAGGCTCAGGCTAAGACACAGCTCTCAGAATTTCCTGGTATGGGTCACTAGGATCCAGCTCTGGGAAAGATCTCATACTTCTACTTGTTCAGTCTTGATTTCGATCAGGAGAAGAATTGATGTCATTGCATAACTCCTAAAGCTCACCTTCCCTTTTGGATTTTTTTGGTAAGAATATAAAACAATTTGACACAACAGGCTGTGCTTTGTTGGTTCTTATTTTTGCATCTTTCAGTGTGACAATATCCATAATAAACACAGGCTAGGATTACTTGTGGAGAATCTACCCTTATTTTGAATAGAGTCTTTCCTTTTCCTCCGAAGATGTTTAAACCTTGCCTTATTAAAAACAATAGAAATGCATTTCCCCTCACATGAAATATTAAAAGCAGTTTGATGGGTTTTATTGTTTAATAAATAGTTTGCACTCCCAAGGCTCTCTCCAGCAGAGAACACGAGGGCCTCACCATCCTTTCCGGTGTCTGGCCATGCTCCTTGCCTCCAGCAAAGAGAGTTCCTAATTCCCAAAGTCTCTCCTGACGATGAGCAGTTGTCAACCCCAGCCCAGCCCGCTCCGATCGCGCCTGGCAGAGCCGGCCCTGCTGCCGTTCCAGCCGCAGGGAAATCAGACATTTCCACACCCTTGAATCCCCGGGTGTTTCCTGATGGAGACAGCAGCCCCTTGCAAGCTGGACCTACCCCACGAACCAAGCAGGAATTGGGCATTTCTAACAGCAGCCTCATTTATTTACACCACTGAAGTATCTGTGTATTTTATAGCTGTTTATTCACCTACCTCCCCCAGACCCCAGGACATGAGGTTTTTCCATGTTTCCTCTTGTCCAGCTGGGAATTGGGGCCCAGAGAGAGGAGGGGGCTGCTCTAGAGAGCCCGAGGCAGAGCCAGGAGCCACAGAGCTGCACTGGCACTGCAGCCCTATCCCTGCTCAGCTCCTCACTCACATTTCCCTGAGCTGTGCAGCCCTGTGACAAGTGACATTTAACAAATCATGTCAAGCTGAGGATTTGTTGATATGATTCTTTTGGCTTGATGGGAGGGGGTGGGGAGGAGGAAGCCTCTTGGTTAACAAGAAGAACTAGAAAGAAAAACTCTCCCAGGTCTCTTTTCTTCAGCAGCAAATACCTGCAAAAGCAAGAGAGCTGTGCAGCGGAGCTGGGGCTCTGCTGGGCTTCCTCCACCTCTTTGTTTCTGCAGCTTCATGTCAAGTGTTGCTGTGGGTCACCAATGATGACTTATTGATGCAATATTCTGGTGGCCTTGCCTCCTTTCCCCAGCACAGTGCAGGTTATTTGGGAATGCTGAGGAGCAGCCCCTGCCAGCCCAGCATGAGCATGGAGCTCTGTGGTCCCACCACTCAAGGAAATCTAGATTTCATAACATTCTTAAAAGTCACTATTACACAGTTGGTTTATGGGGCCCTTTGTGTATATTTTCTGATTCTCATGGCTCCTCTGGATGGCAAATCCAGGGCTCTCTTGGCCCACAGACTGTAGCATCCTTTAGCTGGGTGTTTATGGGTGATAGCTGCTGAAGAAGGGGGGGTAAGTGGTGATCTCAGCTCTCCAAGCTAAGGGAATGGGGTGTTTGAGACTGCTGTAATGAGAAGTGAGTGAAAATGGCAGCAGGGAATAGATTCTTAATTTAAATAATGAGCGCCCTTTGTTGCCTGACAGATGGTCATTTTCTGAGAAATGCAAAGTCTCTTTGGAGGGGTCAGATTGCTTGTATTTACATGGAATAATGAGGGAGAGGCACTGGTCCCAACACATGCTGTGTTTTTCACATTTTTCCAGGGGTATTCCCAGCTGTCTTTGAAAAGAGCAGATTTGATCCTTTGCAAACCTTGCGTGAATCTGACCACACGTTATTGCAGAGGAAATCAAACAGCGATGGGAGTGTCTCTGATATTCAGGCAGCTATTCTAATGCCCTTTAAGCATCTTTAGTTGCTAGAAAGGAAGCTCAATACTGATGCCAGAAAACATCTTGGGCCTGAATGTGCCTTTACTTGTGCAGGGCTGGCTGCAATCCAATACCCAGTTATCTGCACGCTGGTGCCTCTCTGGGGTTTAACTCGTGGGAAGGCAGATGGATGGCAAACAACTTGCTTGGGGTAGGGCACCTTCCTACACACTCCCTCCCTTGCTGCATCCTCTTTCAATGTAAGAGCTAGAGATCAGGCACCCAATACTCTGTTTTAACCATTATTTATTCCACCAGTGATGGGCAGCAGGGGTTATAGAGAGGGAGGGTTTTGGGGTACACCAGGAACTCCTTGCTGTTTCATGATATTTTAACTGGGGTGGTGGCAGCCCTGTTGGGCATCATGTGTGCTCTGGCCAAGGTGTCTCAGTTGTCCATCTGCTTCTCTGGAGTGTGCACGTTCTTGCTGTCTCATCAAACAGAGCAGAAAGAGAAACAGCCTGTCCCAAGCCAGTGGTCAGGAGACAAAGATCCTGAAAGATCCTGGTTGCAATGGCTCCTTCTCCCATGATGGTCAAGAACTTTGTTGCTTCCTGGCTGAGGTCAATATTTTGTGTGCACAAGCATTTAAGAGGTACAACATAAAGTAACCTTTGAAAGAGTGGTTTTATCATCCATGGGCTCCCACAGAGGAAATCTTAATGGCAAGTAGTGACCCTAGCATGGTTCTCTTACTGTTCATCAATCACCACTTAGGCTGATGCTTTAGCCCAAGTAAGGCCCTTACACTCCCATTAAGTTTCTCCTGAAACAGCAAGAAAAACAAATACTAGTCTTGAACCCAAAACTTTCTTCAAGGCACAGACTGTCCTTGGGTGTTGGGTTTCTGCCTTTCCCTGTATGTGGGTCCCCATTCTGCCCTATTTCTTCCAGTGCCAAAGAGGGATGAAGACTTTCTGTGGGTGAATGTACAGTGATAACAGTGACCCAGACAAAGGAGAATTCAGCTTGCAGATACAAAACAACCCTCCTCTGAGCTCCCTTCAGCAGTGCAGGGATAGATTTTGCTATCACAATTTTAAGAGGCTAAAAAAACCCTGACACCTTCCCAACCTCCTGAAAGTCTGAAAAGTTTGAAAACACTAAAGGCAGCAACTTTAGTTATGTTGCTCAGCAGCTGAGAGGTGCTCCC
Source organism: Drymodes brunneopygia (assembly GCA_013400955.1). Taxonomy (NCBI): domain Eukaryota; kingdom Metazoa; phylum Chordata; class Aves; order Passeriformes; family Petroicidae; genus Drymodes; species Drymodes brunneopygia. The sequence goes on from VZTZ01013606.1 coordinate 380,613, forward strand.
ATAAAACTCAGCAGTTTTGTACATCCTCACCATGTGTTCTTTAATCTCTGGGTAGCAATGTGTTTGGAAGAAGCCAAGGCAATCAACACCCATTTTTCACAGTCAATCAACTACTGGTGTCAAATTCTGGTCTGTGTTTTGTGCCAGAAAAGGCTTGTTGTAGCCTAAATTTGGAGTATGCCATGTCAGGCTGCAAAATCACTTGTTTCCTGGACATGGCCCTAAATTATATACTCCCTGTCAAGTCTTGGAGACTGAAACCAAAATTGTATTGACAGGGTTTTTCTCCCTTTTTGGTTAATTCCTCTCCAAAGGTGGTTGCCTGCTGTTTTCCATGTACCCTGTGCTCAGAGTGACAGAAAACAGATTTGGGCAGCATGGTGTCCCTGTCAAGGATTTTGCCATTCTGTTGGCTGAAGCTCCTTGCCAAGAGCTCTGTGCATCTGGGAGGGAGGGAGTTCCCAAGGACCTGCAATTGCTGGGCATTTTGCAGAACACTGGCCTGATCTGTGTGGTTTCCTGGCAGCATGTGGAGGCATTGGCTTTGCTCTGGCATGGATAAGCTGTTACAGCTTACAAAATATTTCCTTTTTAAAAGTGTATTTTATCTGGTTGACCTGCAGAGAGCCAAACAAGTGTGTTTACAAGTGGCTTCCATGTGGACAGGACTAATTTGCAGGGCTGGGAAGAAAAGGAGGAAGACAGGAGTGGCAGAGCAGTTGACAGTGTGTAGCATTGACAGGGAGTGAAACCTATGACCAAAACCAAAGCACAAGTAATTTTTAAAGGTTAGTATTCTAAATTTAGCTTCAAAGATGCTAAAAGAAGATGGGTAGATGATACAACTGGTCAGTGATCTCATAGGCAGTGAAAAAACACGTTCATGATCTTCTGCACCCCCTGACCCACACAGGTGGTATTTGTGCTCAGGGGTGACAATTGTCACAGGGTGGGATATCCAGGGCTGACCCACTGGTGGGCAATGGGAACCTCCTAAAGAACCTGCCCAGCTCAGTGGTGCTGTGTGTGAGTGCAGATATTGAAATGCCAAGGGCTTCCATTACACTTCCAAATAGAAAGGAAACCTTCATTTATCCGTGCCTGGAGAATCAGAGAGAAAATCAGCATCAAAGAGAGCCTCCTACTGAAACCATTTGATGTTATAAAGGATAAAGAGTATCTGGCAGAGGCCTTAGAGGGGGGAAATCTGACAGGCACTCAAGTGCTACAAGCAGTCCAGCCTTGTAGCCTCCAGTTTAAATGTTCCAAGAGCAGGATCATAATGCACAGGGGCATTCAGAGCATAAACTGATGCTTTGTCTTTGCCTTTTTTTCACGTTGCATGAAGAATTTGCCCTGCAGCTCCTGGATTAATTAAATGCTGACAGTCTACTAGAACAGGGGTGGAGGCACTCTCCTGCCCTTTGGATGTGTTGTGCAGAGTGGAGTACACAGAGCCCCTAGGAAACGAGCTTGTTCCATTAGGCAAAATCAATAAGGCAGAAATCTCTGTGAAATTCTTCTATTAAATTACAAATAGACTAAACCCCTAAACCAGGTGACAGTGATCATTGCTTTTATGTCCAGGACAAATGCTTGTGGGAGCACTTAGGTCAAATAGGCACATGTACTTCTGCAAATATCAGCTTGGGACTGCTCCCTGTGGTGTCTGATTTTTCACTCCTTGGGCTATGAGAACAAAACCTTATTTTGCCTCTGTGCCTATCAGCTGTTTTCTGGGGTACTTAGTGCAACTGGAGTACCCATTCAGGCAAACATTTACTGTAGAAGATCATTTCATGACAATAAATTCATCTTCTCTCCCCAGGAACGTCATCCTTAATGTCTAATTTTCCTTGGTTGCAGCACAGAAGTTTTCTTATCGTGCCAGTTTTATCTCAGATCCAAGCTTGGAGGGGCATGAAGAGCTCAAACAGCTCTTCAGCAAGTGCTGCCAGTGCCCAGGCACTGCCTGGGATGAAGGAACAAACGTGCCATGAATTACTGTCCTCAAGCAGTCCAGAGTGACACACGGCCTGCCACCAGTTTTTGTCACTAATTTTTTAATATCGCAATACTCATTTTTGCAAACGCCTCTTGGACTTCTCAACTGGGGCAAAAATCAATGGGTTGATTATTCCTGAAATGGTTGGACAGGGTTTTGATCAGCCTGGTCTAGGGAGAGGTGTCACTGCTCATGGCAGGGGCTTTGAACAAGGTAATCTTGAAGGTTTCTTCCATCCCAAACCATTCTGTTATGCTATGCCTCAGGAAACCTTGTCTGAAAAGTCAAGAGCTTGGACACCAACAGGTTTTAACTGGCTCTGAGACTTGCCAGGCCTTTCACCTTCTCTCACATGTCCTGTCTCCAGCAGCTCAGGAGCTGTTAAAGCAGCAGATGCCACAAAACCTGATCTTCTGAGGACATGGAGCACAGGGGAAAAAATGCAAGGAAATCATGATCCTTATTAGTGTCTTTTTCACAGGAGATTAGTCTCCTGCTGCCCAATCCTGAAAAAAATTATGTTACCTACTTAGATGAAGATTGGTTTTGCTCATGCCTGGTAGTTGGGGCAGGGAACAGTGGAGCTCAGCTGTAGCACCTGGGGCACATATTGGGCATTAGAAGAAGTGTGGGCAGGGACTGGATTTCTTTGCTTGGATGGGAGAGTCTCCATCTCCAGAAACTCTTAAGAACAGCCTGGATAAGCTTTGTCAGAAGTGTTTTCCCTGACTGACAGCCCAAGGAAAGGGTTAGGTCACTTCTCCTGGTCCTTCTCAGGGTTATTTGTCACCAGAACTGAAGGTCCTGTGCTGTGTAAGGGTGTTCTGTTCCAAACTGCTTGTTTTTTTGAGATTTCCAGAATTAAAGTCCTCCTTGTAGTTCCTGGAAAAAATGGCTTTTGGGAAACATATTTTGTTATGAGGGTCAGAGACTAACACCATCCCAGCATCCATAGCAACCTGCCTTAAGAATCTCTGCTTGGAAATCTTGTAATCTTGCTTGGATGCTTTTTGAACCATTTCCAGGAATGTTCTGCTCTTTCCCATTCACAACTACTAAATATATGCTCTGTTTGGACTGCAGATCCCAGTCTATTTTTATATTTATTTCCAGCATATTTTAATTTTTCTACCCTGGATAGAACAATTTGGTCTGTTCTTAAACCCAAGACCTTGCTGCCCCCTCTCCTGCCACTGCCTGATTTTGGCATCACTTACAAGGAGTTTATTATTCTGGGGTACTTCTGTGTGGAGAAGGACTGTGCCAGCTTCTGACTGACTGGAGACTGACTTAAAACCGGAACAAACTAAGGGCAGGAAAGAAAGGAAATCATTTGTCCCTACACAAAGGAGTAATAAAGGGTACAGGAGTGCTTTACCCTGTTTGTAAATGCTTAACTGAGTTTTGGGGCAGAAAATGCTGTGATAGAGCGGTGAATTCCTACTTGTGGAGCATTTCTCATTCCTCTGGGTGGAAGTAACCCAAGGTTTTCATGTGTAAGGCAGAAAACAAGTGGCTGCCTGCTTTCTTGTCACCCTGTGTGCTCATATTAAGCAAGGCTTTATTTATTTGATTAGGTGTGAGGAATATGGGCTCATTGTTTACACTGCATGAACAGGAATGGCAAAAAATAGATTGTTATCAGTGTTACTCTTGCCTTTGGTTGCTACCCAGGTCTCTGGAGTGTTTATTTCTGCATCTGGTGAAGATTTAAAGGTAGGGGGCAGGATTTGAGAAAATATTCTCAGGCATGTGCATAGTGAAGGACTATTCAATTTGAGCTGTGTCTTGATTAAGCATATATATCTCCTTGTGACCTTGACATGGAAATTCCCCCTTTAAATAATGTTTATAAGTCTCCAGGGTCAAATCCAGGCTTCTGTGATGCAAAACATGACTAATGAAATTACTGTGTCCTGAGCTGACAACATCTTGCTGGGCTGTAAGAGGCTGAGCCCAGAGCAGTGCTGGGATGTCCCAGCTCTGCTGGGAACCTACCTCCAGCCTTTGGGAAGGAGGTTTAAATTCAGAAACAATGATGTTTTTAAGTGTGGGCTGAAGCACTGCAAAGCTGCAGTCCCACAGGGAGAGCCACGGTTCTGTCCCGTTACTCCTTGCTAACACCCACCACAGCAGCTGGTTTGGCTCTACTCAGTTATTTTTCCTCCAGACAAGGATTGTGACCTTTGACAGTGACAGAGGGAAACTCTCCCAGCAACACTGGTGCTCCAGAATTGAGGGAAAAGGAGCCCAAGCCCTGACTCTGTTACTACAGGGGCAAAATCCTTAATCCACCAGGGCTGCTGGATGGTGCTGCAGGAAATGCTGACTGGAGTTCCCAGCAGAAAGGCAGGTGAAGGGGTTAAAGACAAAGCTGGTGCCTGTTCCTCCATGGCATTATCTGTATGATTGCTTTTCATATCTTGTTTATTGTGGTTAGCGGAGCAGCTATAATACAGAGTGCTAGATGCAATAAATCTTGTCATTGCAAACAGCACACTTTTCATCAGAGCTCGAGGAATTGCAAGGTAAGCATTCAAAGGCAATCTATAGATTTAATTATATAGAAAGCCTAACCCGTGCGTAGATCTTCAAATAAATTATAACTGTGAAGACTGCATTATGTTCAGTTTTATTTGTATTACGTGTATTACCCTGTTTTAGTTGTTACAAGGACACAGGGAATGGCATTGCCAACACAGTGTCTTCTGTGGTTTTGTATCAGCACTGAACAGCCAAGGGTGCTGGTAATTTAAGGGATGAGAGTTTTTCAGCCTTTCTGACAGCTGTATCTATAAATTTACACTCCTGAGTTTTAAAATCTTCTCTGATGCTAATTGTAGCTCAAGAAATCCCATGGGGTAAAGGAAATCATCTCTGATTTTGTTTACTGAAAGAGGCCTGTGACCACAAAGCAAAACACTGTGGATCAAAGTGACAGCCCTGAATTGCTCTAATCTCCACACTGGGCTGGCCACAGCCTGTCCCCACCCAAGGGACACTCTGCATGTCCCCCCTGCCTGGGGCAGGAGTGAGGAGGTGAAAAACACCCCCCTGAATCCTGGGTGTTTGGGATTTTAGCAGTTTCAGTGACTTTCATTTCTTCCTGACCTGTAGAACCCCCAGTTTGGAGGTGCCTGGGGAGGTTGGCTGGCCTGGCTGTGGTGTCCCAACGTGGGACTTTCCTACCCCAATGCAGATTTTGGGAAGGCTGCAGGAGTGCAAAGGGTGATGTGGGAGGCTTTTGCTGAGCCTGGTGTTGTTTGGAGATGCCAATTCAATGAATTTAACCAGCTCCTGGGGGCTGAGCTGCCCTGCTTTGGGCAAGGTAGGGCTCACTGCTGGCTTCCCCAGCTGAGGCCTGAGGGGGCTGCTCTCCCCAGAAGGGGCAGAAATAGGAAATGTTAGAAATGGAGAGATGGATCTGCCATTGCCAACCAGCCACGAGACCAAGCTGGGTGAGAGCAGTCAGCTCTGTGGCAAACACCAGGACATGATCCCTGGCTGGCAGAACCTGTCCTGGCCTTCCCAGCTCAGCAGCAGGGCTGGGAGCTCCTGGGTGGTTGGTAAATGTGATGTGTCACTGAAGTGTTTCACTTGGACACTCTCAAGGATGCTTTTGGAGCACTCCCACGGACCATGAGTCAGGAGAAGGTTGCCCAACAAGCCCTCAGGGCTGCATGTTGCTCAGACAGGTTTGTCCAGGAAGGACAAAAAATTCCTGCTGGAAAGAGGCAGAGCAGGCAGTGGATGTGCTCCAGATTCTCCACACCTTTCTCATCAGCAGCCCTGAGAAGGACTGAGAGGTGTTTGTGCCCATTTCACTGACTCACTGCTCATCCTGCACTCGTGGTGGGGAAATGGGGCTCACAGCTCTGCAGATCAAAACTGTGTAAAACTGCTGCCAGTTCATTTCATTATCCTGGGCTGTAAACTGTGACTCAGGAGCTCCACAAGGGATTTTGCTATTGGTGGCACAAGGAGACTCAGGAATGGGGCCAGGCAGGAATGGAGAGGGAGCCCCCATAGCACCAAAACTCCCAGGTTTTGGTTCTAGTCCTGTTTTTCACTCATGGCACTGCCTGAAGTCCCCTGGCTCTGCAAACTGCTGAGTTTGTCCAGTGCTTCCATTCATCATCCTTTGTTGGACACAAGGATTTCCTACCTCACAGTGAGGGCTGAAAGAGAAGTAATTGGTAACTGTAAGGGACTCTGCTTAAATGGTAAGAGCAGTGTAAATATGAGATAAAAACAAAAAAGTGCATTTTCTTCCATCTCACTTGCATGAAGTAAACCACATCTGACTAGAAAATGTAGTCTAAAATCAATAACAGCTAAGCCTCAACAACAAAATACATGTATTTAATTAGCACAAAAGCACAAATTTATTCCCATTCATAAGCAAAATGCTGAGGTTTCACTCCTGCCTCATTGTCAGCAGTATCACTCTCCTTGTGCCCCCCTTGCCAAGTCCCCTGAGGTGTGGAGACAGCAGCATTTTGGATTTAAGAGAGTTAGGGTGCTGTATGGGGTGAATTAAAGATAAAATGATAGTCTAACAACTGTGCCAGTGATAAAACATTGAATAACGATTTTCAGCTGTGTGCTGGAGTGATGGCAAAGGCTCAGCCTCTGCATGGCAGCAGCAGGGGGAGGTCACTGCCTGATCTCAGTGTGAGCAAGGGACCACCTCAGTGGGAACTTGTGCAGCCCAGCTCTCTGCTTCCCTGGCTGGCCTTTAGCTTCAGGGATTAGTTTTTCCAGCCATATTGGTATACATTTGAGTGCAATCCCAGAAAGAAGCTCTTTTGTTCATACACACAGTAGGAGCAGAGATGTGTAATTTGTTTGTGTGGACTGAGGAAATCCCATCCCATGTTGTTTTTAATGAGATGTTCTTAAAGCTGGGTTTTGTGCTGATGGCAAACCTGTGATCAGAGCTGGTGACAGCAGCTGTGCACACAAGGACTTGTGTGCTTATTAATTCAACACAGGCATGTGAGCATGAAGAAAAGTCCTTTCCCAAAACTCTCCCAGGACCTGTCTGTGCCCGCCTCATAAACCTCTGTGACTCCCTTTACCTCTCCTGCTCTGGTGGGAAAAGCAAAGCATCTGTTGTGACCTTCCACCTGTCCTGGTTTTTGGCAGAGCAGGAAAATCTCTCCCCTGCAGCTCTGATACAGATCTGGGTGGTTTTTCATGTGCAGGATTGATGGCACTCAATCAGTTGAGTTCAATCACTCAATCAGAAGTTGGGGGCTGAGCCATCCCCTGTTGCTTGTACAAACCTACAATCCTCAAGTCTGCAGAGGAAATCCCAACCCTCATTCACCCAGACCATAGCTGGGGTGCTGCTGAACCACCCTAATCTCACTGATACCTTTCCAGGGGCTGAGCTCAGGATTAGAGCCTGGGGACTGGTGCTGTCCCTGCTCCCCTCTGAGCTGGTGTTGGGTTGGTGACAAATGGGCACAATCGTGGCATGTGTCTTGCTTTCAGCATGCAGAGCTGCTCTGTAAATGGAGTGTTTTGCTAATGCAACAGGAAATGGATGGATATTAATTGCTCTCTGGCAGTTTGTCATTTTTCCTGTTGATTATTGATGAAATAGCAGCGACCTGAGGGAAAACAGCAGAAGAGACACAAATGTTAGGAACAACCTGAAGTCAGAGGAAAAGCCCTATATTGGTTGGAAGCAGAAACAGGCTGCATTTTAAACTGAATTTTTCCATTAGATTTACCAATATCCAAATTCTTGGCCTCACCATGCTGCTGCCTCATACCACTGCTGAAAGAAAAACTTCTGAAGGTCAAAACATCCTTTCAATATTTCAAAATGAGGCATTTTGACTTTTCTTTCAATCCCTTTACATTCCTTTTATTATGAAAGCCAGAAATTTTGGGGGAAGAAACCCCCAAAATCTAAATCTCATTCAGCCCCAGATTGAGAGCAGAACAATATAACTTTAGTTTAAATAGAGAAGAGTGTTGTGTTGGATTCCTGAAAGTTTTGCAACTTCTCTTTTTTGCCTTTTCCTTTCAGCACATCCTTTGCCTTTTTGGGGGATTGCAATGAGCTAAAATAATAATAATAATGCAGTTATTTTCTCTGCTGTGGATGAATTCCTGTGTTGCAGTGGAAATAGTGAGTTTAAGGATGTTGGACCCAGCAGACCCTGGAGTGGACAGAGCTTAGATGAAAAATGCTGGTGCTTTGGTATCTACCGAATCCAGCCAAACATCATTATGATCATCTTGGACCAGCTCTGGGGAGGGGAGTCTTAATTACCCAGGTTAGGTTTTCATTTATTAACTGCTCCAATTTAGCATAATAACCCTGAAGAGGCAATGCTGCTTTGCCAGCAGGGGCACTCTGTGCTACCGTGGTTCAGAGGGGAGCAATGAGCAGGTACAAATATTCAATGAAATTTATTAATTTCCTATAAACAGCAGAAGAAACCAAATTATTTTGCCCCTTACAGATAGAGTTACAGCTTCTTTAAAGATGCAGAGCTACAACATCCTTTGGCTGGGGGAAAGTCCAGGGGAGAGCAGAGTGCACTTGAATTGCTTTTGCTGTGAATGCATGGAAAGGTTGGGCCATAAAGGGAATATTAATGCTTTGCTCTGTCTGTTTGCATGTTGCATTGCTCAGTGATGCTGCCTAGCTCACAGCATGCTGTTTCATTTATACATGCAGAGGCTTTTCTTGGAGAAAAGGCTTTGCTGTTCTGCATTAAGTAGCATTTGAGTTTCACATCCCAAAAATGAGATTCTGTCCTTCTCCCTGAGAATAAGGCTGGGAAAAACTCTAAATAAACACAGAGCAAACAGCCATGGAAATGCATAATTTTTTTTTTCCTTTTCACTCCTTCCCTACCCCCACCTCTGATGTAAACCGTAATTTGGCTGACACCTGGTGCCAGCCACCTACATCCTATCTGCCATTGACATCCTTTGCACCCACTGGGCCCCTTGCCCCCAGGAGGGATGGCTGCATGTCCCAGGTGTGACTGTGTTCCAGGGCAGGGGGAAATTCAGATTCCCCAAAACCCAGACCAGGAGGGATGAATGGGTTGCATGGGACTGGTTTTACAGGACCTCAAACTGAAAGTATTCATTGCAGCCAGGATTTTGTGCAGGTGCTGAGACATGGGGGGTTTACAGGTGATAAGGAAATGTTGGAAAACCTGGGGGAATTTTTTTTTAGTTATATACTTGTGTGGGAAAACTGTTTTTCAGACTCTTCTTGGAAAGAGTTGCTTGGCAGGTGTGGTGTGGTGCCATTGAAGAAAGCCAAGCTTAGTTGGGCTTCTGGCTTGGGGTGATGGCAGGGGCTTCTCAAACAGGGAGAGACAAACACCAAAGTGACCACACCAGTGATGTCCTCTCCTTCTGGGGAGTCCTGAGGCAACCCTGGCTCAACTTTCACACCCCAAAGCAGCTGGAGTTTAGGATCTGTGCTGATGTTTCTGCAAACACTCCAGAAAAGCAGTTCAGAGCGATCTCCCCCAGCCCCTGGAGTGGCACCACGAGTGCTGTGGATGTCGCTGTCACAGGTGAGAGGCGCGGCACAGCCTCGGGAGGGACCCTGCGCATCCTCCGAGCGGCTCCTGCCGCCGGCGCGTCCCCGACTTCAAAGGCAGGAGCTGAGAGGCTTCTCAGAGCCTCAGCTTTGTTGTTCGTCTTCTCCAACGCTCATAAATTATCAACAAACAACCTCAGCTATCAGCTCGGTGAGGAGGACTGGGTAATTATGTTTGTGGTTCAAAATGAGGGTTGTCAATTTTAATTAGGGAAATCTGAGGGCACAGGGAATATTTAATGTTACTACCTGAACTCTCAAGTGCTGCACAGAAAATAATTGTAAATGAAAAATTAATCAGGGCTTGGTAGGGAGTGCAAGGGGTGCTCCTTTTCCTCATATTCTATCGTTTTGCTTTCTTTGAATCAAGTTTGGGTCTAGTGTTACAACTAGAAGTGCTATGAAGTTTGATTTTAATTACAATAAGGAAAAGGTGTAGACACATACCAAAGGGCAATTTCAAGGGGAATCAGGTTTTTAGAGCCCAATAATCATTAATATTTGAATATATTTCTCAGGTATGAGTTTCAGAAGCAAATCCACTACCTGAAGGGTGCTGCTCTCTGGGGTTCTGGTATCAGCAAGACAATCCTGAGCTGGTGCTTGTGGCCCTGGCCCTTCCTGCAGGTTTCCCTGATGCTCTGCCCTGGTACAGGCATGATTTGGGCTTTGCACCCTTCCTCCCAGCATCCCTGTTCCTCCTAAAATCTGGGGAGTTCCGTCCTTTAATGTCAGCAGCAGCCAGAGGGGCTGTGTCTGTGTGACTGCAGTATCTGAAGAGCAGGCAAATGTCAGCCCATGGTGGGGAGTGTGTGCTAAGTTTTAATCAGCAGGCCAGTATCTTCTAATTTATTTTCCTTCATTTAGACAGGATTTTCTGGATTGCATGTGATGCTGTGAATATTTATGATGAGAATTTTTTTTCTCTAGCTGCTGCGGTGATTAACTAATTTGGTGCTTCCCAAGGATGAGCACAGTGAAGGTTAAACTGATCAGGACCAATCCTTACCTGGCATGATCCTTTGAGCATCAGCAGAACAGTTAGGTGGGATTTTGGCACTAAGGATTGTTTTTCTCAGCCAGGCAACTCTGCCTTGCTTCAACTGTGCTTGGTACCAGCAGAGCTGGGTCCTAAATAGTCTCAAGAAAGCAAAAAGATGTTTTAGTGGGCTTAGATCAGCCCAAAGGGTTTCCAGGTGCCTGCCACATAGGTGGGTAAGGTCACGAATTAAGGGAGGAAAGGAGGGGAGCTTGTGTTCCCAAACCCCTCAGACACCTCTGGGGCACTTGTACCTCCCTTGGATGCTCACTCTGTGATCCTGAAAATCTGGGAGGTGTCTGTGGTCTGGGAGCACAGCTCAGAGGATTTTTTTTGCTGGTCAGGGTGACCCAAACATCACTGATGTATCATCCCAAATCATGCCCTGGAGCCAGCTGCCTTGCTGCCTTTCATGAATTTTGACTTTTCTTGCTGCAGTTACTGATTTGCAACCAGGCTTGAGGAACATTTATGTCAAGGAAGGCTGCAGCCAGTTGAATTTGTTCTCATGCCACTGTACCCACAGTCAGCTCTTTAACTGTTTGATACTCCAGCATTTGGAGGGAAAATGTGCACAAGAGAAATACACTCCTCGGAGCCTCCACATTTGGGATGGTTTCTGCAAATTGCAGCTGAGGGTTCGTCAGGCTTTGCTGTGATTTGGGGCGAGAGGTCCAAGTCTGGCAACAAAACAAAGTGGCCCCAAGATTTTGAGACTCGGGGACACGATTAACACACAGCTACTTAGTTCCTATTTATTTTCCTTGCTCAATACAACCTCGTACCCGAAGATCTGGCCTATTTATGGGTTTCCTATGTCATGAAGAGACAAGCTGTGGGATGCTTGTCCTGTAAATTGTTTGGTGCCCTCAATTATTTCTCTCCAGGAGCCTTCTTTGTTCAGCTGCTTCCCAGGCGAGTGCCTGGCATTGTCTGGAGGGCAGAAAGAGCCGTCGTTCATCTGCACCGCGGTGGAGAGCTTGTAAACTGACTGGCTGCAAATGGGATGGAGGGTGGTAATTAAAATGTGCTCTCAGAACACAGAAAGAGGTTGCAGACAAGTATTTATCGTCTCCCAGGCCTTCAACAGGCTGGTAAAACATCAGAGCACATTTAAACAACAGCTTAATTAAATGGTACTACAGTCTTAATCTTGCCTGGGAAAAGCATTGGCTTATTTCCTCGAAACTGTGCTTTTAGAGAAAGGGAAGAACAAGAACATGCACAGTCAAAAACTTGCTTGCCAAAAATACCCAAAAATGCAGTCAGGGGATAGAGCACTTGGCTGGGCTTTAGGAGAATGACCCTGGTTCTGCTGATGGCAGCTTCTCTGTATCCCCCTGCTCTCTGGGTCTCCTTCTCTGTGCCCATGCAGGGATAGAGCTGCTTTGCAAAGAGCAGAGCAGCAGCAGGCACCTGACACTGCCCCAGTCCCAGCTGGGCAGCACTGCCTGTGCCCAGAGGCTGTGGGATGGGTTGCTCTAAAACAGGCATTGTGGGGAATAAATGGCAAATGAGTGAGGCTGAGCCCGCAGTAAAACAGGGAGGAGGGGACACGGTGTTTCAGCCACAGGCTGGTGTCACCCTGTCCTCTCCCCTTGGCCATGCCAGGTGCCATCCAAACCCTGTTAAACCACTGGACAGTCACTGCTCTCCTCAGCCCTTCAGACCCAGGTGACAGAGGGATAACACAGCTTCATCAGCCAGATTTAAAAAATGCTAATGAGCCCAAATTGAGCCTGGCTTTTCTCTCTGTGCCCAGAAATGCTTGTGTTTCTCTGAGTGCTGTTCACTGGGCTGCTCTGCAGAACATCACCTTTGAGCAGGGAGCTCTGCTAAATCAAGTGAAGGGTTTGATCCCAGCTCCTGCAGTCGGATGTGATTTATTTTTGGAGTTTCCCACACGTGTGGCAGTGGGCTCTGGAGCAGAGCCACTGTGCAAGGACAGTGTGCTGGCCACAACTGATGCCCAGATATGAGCACTCCAGCAAGAGGCAGCTACCCATGCCTGGGTGCAGCTTTGGGGGTTTTGGTGCTTGTTGCAAAGCTGATCCCAAAGATGACTGTAAAGAACCGCAAGCGCCTTCCTCCCTGTCTGTTTGCATTTGTGGGATCTGACCTACTTCTTGTTATTTGTGACACAAAAGCCTCCCTTGTTTTGTGACTTGCAGTGAGCTGCTGCAGGAGTGCTCAGTGCCTGAGAGTCCCAGCAGCTCCAGCAGAGTCCCAGTGCCTTGCAGTGCAATGAGCTTCACCTCAGAAAAACACCCAAGGGAAGGAAGGGGTTTTATGGGAGGCTGAGTTATCTGCACATGTGCCAGGACATGTCCCCAGCCTGGCACCTCTGTCCTGCCTCTCTTTGCAGCTGAGCTCAGAGCCAGCCCTCCCACAGCCAGAGCTGTCAGGGTGTGGGGGTGGCTGCCTTGCTGCTCCCAAAACCCAAATGTGCAAACCCTCAGCAATAAATCCTGCAAAATCACTTTGTGTGGCCACAGCCTCTCCCTGTTTCTGCAAGGACAGGGGTGGTTAAACCCCCTTGGGGTGGGGGAGCTCTTCAGCCCCTGAGCAGCATCACTTGGCAAGGCAACGTTGCCAAGAGAGGAGGGGGAAGTGGAAGGGCAGGAGGAGCTCTTGTGGCCATTTGTGACCAGTTCCAAGGGCAGCAGCACCTCCTGCTCTGCAGCACCAGCATCCCATGGCTGTGTGTGTCCCTGTGTCCCCATGGGGACATCAGCCCTTTTTTCTGAGAACATACATTTTGTCTTCCCTGCTGCCCAGCCACCAGCAATCCCTGGCTGCCCTCTCCCTGGGGCAGAAGCAGCTGATATGAGCCAGGCAGGAGGCACACAGGATGCACTGTGGATTTCAGAGCTGAGCCTGAACAGCAAGGAAACATTAATATATGCTCTTTCCCCTCGTAAATATTTCTTCAAAAGACACTGCAGCTATCTGGGATGCTCCTACACAACAGCAAGTCATAAATGATGGTTTGCTTCAAGGGGAGTAGACTGGAAGTTCAGTTAAATACATCAAATTAACTGTCAAAATAATCTTCCAGGATTTGATGAGCCCGAAGATTAAATGGCGTGTTATTTCTTCTCTATGCTTTTTTTATCTTAGCAAAAGAGATTTGCAGTATATTCCAGAATCCATATTTTAAATGAATTGCAAATAGTTTCTAGTAGACTTGGCCTATATGGAAAGATTATAACCCAAAACAACCCCTCTGTCAGGGGGAATATAGGTTAAAGAAAAACAGGAATGTAAATAAATGTAAAGTCTTTACAGTGAATTCTGCAGGGGGCATGTTTATTTTCTCTTGAATCCCCAAGCCTGACTTCTATGCAATTAAAGGGTCTAGCTCTTCACTGCAAAACATACTAGCATTTGTGTGTGTATGTGATCAGTAAATATTTGGACTGAAACTGTTTAAACATAAGCTTTCAATAATCTTTGTTTTGCTTTTTTCCCCTGTTCTCTGGCTGAGTCTTGGTTTGAATCTCCATAGACTAAAAATGCATGATTTTATTTGAAGAGCTTAGACATCTTGTTCATTTTCCTGTTTAGCTATTACCAGGAAAGTCCTAATCCTCCTTTGAGTGATGTTGAGCATCACATAATCAAACAGGGACACAGGATGTGCAGCAAGAAGTTGTTATTCTTAACCACAGTCTTCAGGAACATGAGCCCACTGCTCACATCCTTTATCCATCACATCTTAAATTGCATGGCCCTAACAAAACCTCCTGCCACGGGCTGGGAGCAAAAATGGTAACAAATAGATGCAAAAAGGTGATAAAAGCCAGCAGTGGCACAGGACAAAGAGAGATTGGTAGCAGTCAGTCCTGATTCTCAGGATAACAGCCTGACTCTGAGGCACCTTCCCACACTGTTCCTGTGTGAACACTGACAGGGAAGGGTGGCCTGTGCCCAACCCATAGCTTCAGCCTTAGCTGTGATGCTTATCCATGTGTTTATCTGGAGCTCTGAATTTTATCTCCCTTTCTAGGATGTTTTATAAACAACAGCTAGTGATTTCTTTAATTTATTGAAAGACCTGTAGGGTGAATAAGCAGAGAGAGGAAAAGAAATCCAAAGTTTCTGGAGGATTTCCCCATTTACTGTGCTCCTGGGTGTTCATGTCCAAGTTTAAAAGTAACATTAATTACAGGCATCTAGAAAGGGCCATAATCATCTGTCATTCATGGTGACAGGATGACATCTCCTGTTTGGATGTTTCAGCATTACCATTCACAAGCTCAAGAGCCCAGGCTATGATGATAACTATTTCTGACAAGCTTGGGAGATGAGTTGGACATTTTGGATGTGTGAGTGTGTGCAGGGGAGATGTTGTGGCAGCACAGGTATGTGTTAGGGCCTTCCACAGATGAAAAGCAAACAGGTATTTTCATTATGAACAACTTTTAGTTTGGATAAAGGGGGAAATAAACACGGGCAAGTACTGATGTACCTTGTGTGCTCTCCATGCAGCTTCTATTGCAAACTCACCACCACACCCAGAGTCCCATCAAGCAGATGCTGTACCACCCAATGACATTAAACTCCTCCAAACAGCCAACACACAAAGTGGGATAAGTTGGTAAAATTTGGCAGTTCAGTGGTGCATCTTATTCTTGCTCAAATTCCCCATTTATCTGGGAGCACATGCGAAAACAAAGGCTCCCCTTTCCATGGACCAGGGTCACAGGCTGCCCACTGGCTCAGTAACCTGGCAAGAAGGGACCTCTGTGGAGCTTCACTTCATCCTTTGCTTCTGGAAATCTCATGGGGTTTCTTGCTTGCAGTAGGAGTTCCAGGAGAAATGCTTGTTTGAAAAAATAAACAAACAGTAGTAGCTATTAAGAGTTGCTCTGATTATTCCCTCCATCAATGGTGTTATGATTGCAGCTGTCATCAGAATCTTGCTTGTGAGTGCCTAAACTGAGTAAATTGGACTGGAGAGCAGCAGGGGCAGGAATGCCAGACCCAAATAATGGGTTCAGGATGCTGAGCCTCCCCAGTTCAGGACTGGTAGGCACCCGTGTGCAGATGACAGATGGCCAGCATCACATCTCTGCAGAGCAGGGCCCCAGAATGGCAGGTCTTTTTTTGTCTGGGTGGGTATTTTCCCTTCTGTCAGATATCAATCTCTCAGAGAGCTGACATCTCACATATCCTTCCTGGCTTTGGCTTCTCTGTGTGTCTGCATAAAGTGGGGCTGCTGGCTCCTGCTCAGCTCAGAGCTGTGTAGGAACTGGGACACCCTGTCTGCATTGTTGCCTGCCCCACAAAATGTCCCTGCCTGCCCCACAAAATATTCTTGTGTGCCCTTGCTGCCCGTGTGCTGCTCTGGCTCATCCCTGCAGTGTACTGCAGGCAGTTCACAAGCCTGGGGTTGGTCACGTAGCTCAAGTGTGTGAGGGATGCAGCACCTTCATCACTCTTGATTAATAATGTGTCAAGAGAGACAAGAGCCACTTACCTGTGAAATTCACTAATGATGTGTTGTATTAATAACAGCACAAATGAAGAATAAGGAACAAAACAAACAAAAAAAAATCCCCATCCAAGCCCAAATCCAAGTTAAATAATGTAAGGAGTGTCTCCTGTGATCATCTCACTGTAGATTAGATCAATAACAACATCTGAATAGAGCCAGGAGAGTGGCTCTGAGCCCAGAGCTCTGCAGCACTGGCAGTATTCTCAGCCCTTATCGTGGCTCACTACAGAAATGTTTTCCCTGTGCATCACAAGGTTCCCTGGCTGGCTAATATACAGCCATTGTTGAAATAAATATTTCGTTAGGATTTTTTTTGTTGTTGGAGGAGAGATCAAGCAGGAATTCTTCTCTGCCACCTGGAAAGAATATGCAAAGCCAGTTCCTCAAAAGGTCAGACTTACACCAGACACTGAATTTAGAGAGAAAAGGAAATCTATGCTTGTTCTCCCTTTGGGTGGATGCTTGACATCACAAAGTTTGATGTGCAAAGTATTTTCTTATAGAATAAAATTTTTACCCTGGACTCTTGAGAAAGCTTGTAAGAATCTCTTCTGGGCCTTGACATGGCATTTCTAACTAACATGATGAATGCCTTTGTTTGCTGTGTTTATTTTCCTCCCTCAACTGAACCAGTCTCATGGTGTTTATTGTGTAGTTCATTATTTGTACCGCAGCATTCAGCTGCCCTCATCGGATCAGCTCCCTCTGTGCAAACACACAGTGGGAAAGTCCCTTCCCTAAAGAGCTTTAGCCATCGGTGCTAATTAGAAGACAAAGGTGCCTGCTGCTCTCCCGTGCTTTGTTCTGCTCACAATAACAGGCAGTTTGTTTTTCCTGATGTCCCGGGAGACAATGGGACCGTACCTCCCACGGCTCCTTAGCCAAGAGTCACCGCCCCGAGGCTGCGGGCTCGGAGCCGCCTGCAGGATTTGCCCAGCCCGTGAACAGATGAGGATTTGCAACACGCTCCTCGCCTGTGGGATGCTGAAGTTCTGGCATAGTCTTTGGGGTTTTTTAGTATAAAATAAATATCCCAGCCGTGGGAGGATGTCATTCAGGTGCCTTTCTGTTAGGCAACCAAAGAAACCTGGCTTTTCCTGACGGGAACGTGGCAGGAGGTGAGGCCACAGCAGCACCCTCCAAACACTGCTTCATTTCAGGGACTCAAAAGGATTTGAGCTGCAACTTCTTCTTCTGTCCTTCTTTATCTTCTACATTTCCAGTCTCTGTTTGGGAAGATATGAAGGAATGGTTTCCCACGTTTCTGATTATTACACAAGGGGAGTGCAATATACAATGAGAGTTAAAATGATTTATAATGTAGAATGCTCCAAAGGATACACAACACAGAGAATGAGAGAACTGCTGGAACGCAATCTTTTGGCAGTGCATGAAAGCCCAATAATGATCTTGGAAACGTATTGATTCAGGGATTAGCATGAAAGGCATCCAGCTAGGATGCTTTGTTCTGTTTTGGGTGGCATCACTGGAGACCTTGAGGAAGGTCAACAGATCACACTGACTCTCAGTCATTCCAGCTGGAAGTTGGGCAAGAAGCAGAGACCTCATGGAGGACCAGATGCTGTATCCACACTGACTGTTCCAGGATAAATAAAAGAAGAAAAAGCTTTTCATTTGTTTGAGCAGCTGTTGTTCTCCAGTGAATCTTCCTCTCCATCATTTTCAAATGCAAATTGGCTAACTGTACATATTTTGGATTACAAAGATAAAGAATAATTTAAATACTTATTTCTGTTGCCATTGAAATGGCATCAACCACTGTTAGTGCAGTCAGAAGGGTTGTGAGTGTAGTGACACAGAAAAGGCCAGTTATGCTAGCCAGGCACGTCTCCTGACTGCATTGCACAAGGATTTTTGAGAGAGGACAGAAAAATAACACCATGAAATAAGACCTGGAGGATCTGAAATGGTTTTAGTTTTAAAGTACAGCTGCTGTGTCATTTGCTTCCCCATCTCCCTCCCAGCTATTTCTGCAGCAGTGGCCATTAGCTGTGGCCAGAAATGCAGACTGGGCAGCAGAGACTGGGTGCAAAGAATCCTCTGTATCTTAGAGGAAGATAAAGCCATGTCAAGCTAGGAGCAGAAAGCTGATCCTTTGCAGTGCAGCTCTGCTCTGAGCCCTGCACAGCCTCGGGGGTGGGATGGGATGGGATGGGATGGGATGGGAGATGCTGAGAGTACTGAGATCCAGGACAGGACATTCCCAGCTGGCAGCAGCCCTGCCCTCACCCCGAGCCTGGGCTCAGCACCTCGAGCACAGAGAGCTGCACATCCAGCACTGCTCACCTGGGGACAGCCCCGTGGGGACCCCTCTGCAACTGCAGCAGTTCAGGCACTGCTTTTTAGGCAGTTTTCACAATACACAGAGTCTGACTGCAAATTGTACAGCTCCTTAATTAACGACTTGCTGGCTTCCTTCCCAACTCACAGCTTCTCCATTTAGACTATTCCAGTCACATACTCTCTCAAAGCAGCTTTGGCTTTTACAAAGGCAATCCAACAGATGAATAAATAACAATAAGCTCTGGCTGAATGCATTCAGGAAACTTTTGATAGGAACTAATTTATTTTATTTTATTATTTAGCAAGCCAATATATAAAATTACCTATCACAACAGCAGATGAGCTGATGCACTCACTTCCTATTAGCTTTTGGCTGCTGCCATTGAAAGGTTCAAGCATATTTTTTGCAAGGCAGTTATGTAAGAAAGAGGTTTTTAAAAAAGACAAGATATTTTCAGGGTTTCCTGCCTACTGAAATAGCTTTGCATCATCAAGCCTTTAAAGTATCTAAGCTTCATCTTGAAAAGCTTACACCCTCGACTGGTTTTAAGGAAGACATCACCGAAAACTCTTCCATAAAGATTACAGCTGACACCACCTGTCCTCAGGCACAGCCAAACATCCCAGCACATGGGTGAAGCATTCCCAGGGGATGGCTGTGCCCCCCAGGAAAGGAGCACCAGCTCAGATCTCCCTGCCCTCAGCTCTGGAAGCAGAGCCCATTGCACTGACTCATCTCCTCTAACATGAAAAGGGAGCAGCACACACAGCGAGAATGAAACCCCAAATTAAATATTGCAAAAGCCAAATTTTCCTTGCACATACAGTCCCTTCACTTGGGAAGATAATAGAGTGTGCATTATCCCTGCTAGCTCTGCTATCCTTGAAGGGCACTGGTGTTTCAGGCAGTTTCTGAGCTTCTCCCTCCTGCCAGAGGCTGCAGTATTGTATTCAGGTTTGTGTGACAGAAAAACTCATCAGAGGCATGTGGGTAATCCTAGAAAGCAGGAGGACTTAAATGAATCTCCAGTAGTTTGGCTGTCCATGCTCCACACTGACTGCTCTGACA
>VZTZ01013606.1:400523-457519 GCA_013400955.1 Drymodes brunneopygia
CTTGTCCATCTCTCTGCATCCTTCCTAACTCCCAAAGGCACAAATGCCAAGCTGTGCCTGGCTGTCAAACTGCCTGAGTAACCAAGCAACTCCAAATATATATATATATATATATACATATATATTAAATGTCTTCCTTTCCCTCCCATATATAAATATAGGCAACAGTGCCCTGGCTCAGATTCTTAAACTGGTTTCCCATTTCTGTGATTCCCTCCCTGAATACAAGCTGAAATTTTTAAAATTTTTTTTTGTCAGTGACTAAAAAATATTTTGCTATTTTTTGTGAACAACTTTCTGTGTATTTTAGTTCTGGTCCTTAACAGCCTGAGCACCCCACAAAGCCCTTCTTCCCACCCCAGCAAAGCCAGGCTGTAACTGAGCTGGTGTCTCCTGCTCTGCAGCACAGCATATGCACTTGCAGTGATAATTCCCAAGACAATTTACCCGTGCTTTGAGGAATTAGTTAAACCTCCAGCTCTACCTAGAGCTGAGGAGTTTGTGGGGGTGGGGATGCTGCATGAAAAGTAGGCAGCATGAGACAAATATAGAAGCTGTCAAGGGAAGCTTATTTCAAGCCTGTCCCCCCAAACCCACCAGTCTATTATTCCAACCATAAATTTGTCCTTCGGTGTTNATCTTAGAGGAAGATAAAGCCATGTCAAGCTAGGAGCAGAAAGCTGATCCTTTGCAGTGCAGCTCTGCTCTGAGCCCTGCACAGCCTCGGGGGTGGGATGGGATGGGATGGGATGGGATGGGAGATGCTGAGAGTACTGAGATCCAGGACAGGACATTCCCAGCTGGCAGCAGCCCTGCCCTCACCCCGAGCCTGGGCTCAGCACCTCGAGCACAGAGAGCTGCACATCCAGCACTGCTCACCTGGGGACAGCCCCGTGGGGACCCCTCTGCAACTGCAGCAGTTCAGGCACTGCTTTTTAGGCAGTTTTCACAATACACAGAGTCTGACTGCAAATTGTACAGCTCCTTAATTAACGACTTGCTGGCTTCCTTCCCAACTCACAGCTTCTCCATTTAGACTATTCCAGTCACATACTCTCTCAAAGCAGCTTTGGCTTTTACAAAGGCAATCCAACAGATGAATAAATAACAATAAGCTCTGGCTGAATGCATTCAGGAAACTTTTGATAGGAACTAATTTATTTTATTTTATTATTTAGCAAGCCAATATATAAAATTACCTATCACAACAGCAGATGAGCTGATGCACTCACTTCCTATTAGCTTTTGGCTGCTGCCATTGAAAGGTTCAAGCATATTTTTTGCAAGGCAGTTATGTAAGAAAGAGGTTTTTAAAAAAGACAAGATATTTTCAGGGTTTCCTGCCTACTGAAATAGCTTTGCATCATCAAGCCTTTAAAGTATCTAAGCTTCATCTTGAAAAGCTTACACCCTCGACTGGTTTTAAGGAAGACATCACCGAAAACTCTTCCATAAAGATTACAGCTGACACCACCTGTCCTCAGGCACAGCCAAACATCCCAGCACATGGGTGAAGCATTCCCAGGGGATGGCTGTGCCCCCCAGGAAAGGAGCACCAGCTCAGATCTCCCTGCCCTCAGCTCTGGAAGCAGAGCCCATTGCACTGACTCATCTCCTCTAACATGAAAAGGGAGCAGCACACACAGCGAGAATGAAACCCCAAATTAAATATTGCAAAAGCCAAATTTTCCTTGCACATACAGTCCCTTCACTTGGGAAGATAATAGAGTGTGCATTATCCCTGCTAGCTCTGCTATCCTTGAAGGGCACTGGTGTTTCAGGCAGTTTCTGAGCTTCTCCCTCCTGCCAGAGGCTGCAGTATTGTATTCAGGTTTGTGTGACAGAAAAACTCATCAGAGGCATGTGGGTAATCCTAGAAAGCAGGAGGACTTAAATGAATCTCCAGTAGTTTGGCTGTCCATGCTCCACACTGACTGCTCTGACAGCACAGTGTGGACAGACTCCCTGGAGTCAGAGGAAAGCAGACAGGGCAGCAGAAAGAGCAGCCAAATATCTTCCCCTGGCTGTAAATAGCCACTACTACATAAAACATTTTGGTGAATATGTTGAGTTACAGTGGTGAGAGTAAAAACTGGAAGAACAGGGGACTCATTGGTTTTGGATCCCCAAAATGTCCAGTAAAGGAAAACAAATCTTCAGTAATTCCAAATGTGGTGGATTTCTTTTTTTCATCTTTAGATGTTTTCTATTGTATTCTGATCTCTCTGCTAGACAAAAGAAACAGCCTGAAATACTTAGGCCACACTCCTGAAAATGAGAACCGGTTAAAGGCCTCAGTACCTGAAAAAGTCTTTGCAAGAGCCATGACTATATTTCTATCTGGTCACATTCTCTGAAAATCTTGCTTTGTAGAAACAAGAAAACCTGAGCATGGGTAACTCTGAAAATTTTATGGTGGGTCCAGACAGTAAAGAATTATTAATGGAAATCTGTCTGTGGCATACCAGGAGATACTGAAAGCTGAGTGTGTCACACGCTTGAGCTGCTTTATTTGTACAGCCATTTATTCAGCAGTCATCCTGGTAGTTTTTCTACCCCTTCAACTTTGTGAAAATGTAGAACATGGCACAGTTTCTGTACAAAGCTCTGTGTGTTTATATAGAAATTAAACTCATCATTACTTAAAAAGGCCACAATATGCAAGGAATTTGTTGGTATGTTTAAGAATTGGAATGACATCCTGTTCAATTCATTTAGCAATTAGTTCATCAAGAGATGTGTCTAAAAAGTCAGTAGCCTGAAGCTGAGGGTTTGGTAAATAAAGGCAAACACACAATTCTTGGAGAGAAAATAAATTGAGAAGAAATCAAGAGTTTAGTAAGAGAAATCCATAACTGTGTATTTTCTTCTAATGTATTTAAGAAGGCACTTAAATGGCTAAGATTGACCAATGTGTAGAATAGAAAGTACTCAGATATAGACAAGTCAATTTTAAGAGAGGGTACTAACCTCATTGAGTACTAGCAATGTCCCCAGGGTTCAAGGGGACAAAAAGAAGAGAGAAGCATATTCGAAGTAAATAGAATATTGAGTGTACAAGAAAGAGATACCACCAATTAATTTCTGGGGTTAATGGTAATGCAGAGCAATGTGATGCAGAAGAGAAGAATGCCTGGCAGGGAAGGGTAGTGGGGAAAAAATTCTCCTCCTCTATTGCCATCAAATACTTGTCCATCTCTCTGCATCCTTCCTAACTCCCAAAGGCACAAATGCCAAGCTGTGCCTGGCTGTCAAACTGCCTGAGTAACCAAGCAACTCCAAATATATATATATATATATNCAAGACAATTTACCCGTGCTTTGAGGAATTAGTTAAACCTCCAGCTCTACCTAGAGCTGAGGAGTTTGTGGGGGTGGGGATGCTGCATGAAAAGTAGGCAGCATGAGACAAATATAGAAGCTGTCAAGGGAAGCTTATTTCAAGCCTGTCCCCCCAAACCCACCAGTCTATTATTCCAACCATAAATTTGTCCTTCGGTGTTTGTTTTTCTTGTCTCAGACTCTGAAAGGCCTATTTCTAACATTGGGAAGCCTCAGCTGTCATATCTGCTTTCCTCTTATTGCAAGCTATGCACTGAAGCACTGTGTCCTTTCATATCAAATACATCATTAAAACAGAGCCTTTTTCCCATCAGAAGGAAGCTCTGGGTGCAGCTATTCAAGCATTTTCTCCTGCAGCCAAGCCAATCTAAGACAGTCCCACCTTCCTGACCTCTTTCTGCCCACATGAACAGTCCCCATCCCTTCACATGTACCCTGGGGGGGAGAGAAGGGGGGTCCCCATGGATATGATCCTTGTGGGTTAAAACCAGTGCTCTGAAAACACAGCTCAGCACATCAGAGGGGGGCACTGACCCCTGCCATGGAGACCGGGAGTGTGTCCTTGTCACCACATCTTCAGACACTGCTAAAGGCTGTTTGTGCTGCTTACAGGCACTTCCCAAAGCAGAGCCTGCAAGCAGTGAAAAACCTGACCTGAAACCTTTATACAGCAGCCAGCTAGAGACCAGAACCATTTATTTATCTTTAATGGCACTCTCTTTAGGCATTTCCCCAAACAAAATTAACACCCTTAAGTCCCCAAATCAATTCATCTTCCACATTTTGCTATGATTAAGCAGCATGTTGTTATTTATTTAATCCTCTTTGGAAAAAGCAAAGTTGCTGTGAAAAGAAGAGCCATATTCATTTTCAGGCGTTTTAAATTCCTTACAACCCTCTAGTTGTGGATACCTATGAAGATTTATATCCTTGGTACAGAGAAACCCATTCAGAGAAACAAAACACGAGCATCTAAAACGCAATCCAGGGTGAGTCTCCGAAGCTGCACTGCAGTCTGGCATCCTCCTTGCAAACACAAACCTCCCAAAAGACTACAGCCCCCAGCATGCACCGAACCCGATGGCATTTCTGGAAGCAGGGTGACAGCTTGCATGAAGAAGCAATTAACCTGCCTTGGCAAAACAGGGGGGAGTGGGAAGAATCGTGGCCACAGCTGCTGCGGATTCCTGGAAATTCGGTGCAGCTGCCAGCTTGCAAGGCAACCCTGCACTTTCAGCTAGTGAAAATTTGCAAGCTGTTGGACGTGCTGCTTGTCAGGAAGAAAAGGGATGCTAAAAATGACTTGTGGAGAGCTCGGCAAATGCTGTGATATCCCGGGAAGGTACTGAAATGCAAAAAAAGCACCTCTGTGAGCAAATGCTAGTGGGGTGTGCTTGCTTTGGAGAAAATGCTTGAAATTAAACTTGCGAAGGAGCAGAACAAAAGCTGCGATGTGTCACAATGGGTGTCACAATGAGTGCTCGCATCCAGAGCGCACTAATGAGCTGTTCCACCTAATGAATGAGCCCGTGCTCCATGTTTTGGGGACAATGCCAACAAGCTGCAGCTCTGTGCCACACGTGCTGACCCCTCCTAAGGGGTTTTGTGCTGCTGCCAAGCTCGGGGCCAGCCTTGGCAGCCGGGTGCCAGCACAGGGCAGGCCGGGTGCTCCGGGAGGGAGCGGGCACCTCGCCCGGCACTGAGGTGTAGCTGGGTGCTGTTTAAGTGTGTGTGAAAGTTTAGCTGTCTGTGAACCTGAGAGTTTGGGAAGAGAAACAGCCTTGCCAGTGCTCATCCCCTCAGCAGGGAAGAGCTGGGTTAATTAGATTTGCATCACCAGTTGCATCTGCGAAGTCAAGTCTCTTTTAGCCATTCCTGCTCTTTTCCCTGGGGTGAAGATGCTGGAAGAGAGGTAACTTAACTGGAGACAATAAATCCTCTGTATTTTCACGTTTTTGCAAAATCTTAAAAATAGAAGTACCCATTTGTTTTTTCTCTAGTCCTGTCAGAGCTAAGGGCTTGGGTGTGTGTTTGTACAAGATGTACGTGTACATCTATAAAAATCTTCACCTCCTCTTCTTCTCCCCCACACATACGGACTCACTGCTGCACTTGAAATTCTTCAGTTGCTTGCTAAAAAAATGCTCTGAAGAGTGATCAAAGGTTAATGAAAAGTTCAGCCAAGGAGCAGACCCCAGCAGAGACAGCAGTTCTTTAAAGCTTTCAAACAACTGACAAGAAACCATCAATAAGTGTTTGTGGTCAGGGATAAAGAGAAACATCTTTTTGAACATATCCAAGCATGAAACCTCCATGGTAGTTACCTTATAATATTATCCCTACATGTCAACCATGTCATTTTTATGAAGAAGACTGATTTATATATGACAGCAGCAACTTTTTACAGCCCTCAGGGGCTGTGACTTCAATAGCTAAGATCCAAGTAGTAGTAGAACTGTAGTCTACTACTCCCATACCAAATGGCAGTGGGAGGAAGATTATTGTTGTGTTTTCAATCCTGTTACCAGACTTTAAAAAGTATTGCCTGCAAGTGCAGTCAATTTGCTTCCAGGGCTCAATGAAAATGGACTTCGTGGAGCAGTGCTTTTTTTTATTATTATTTTTACTTTTTTTTCCCTGTGTTTCTCATGTTTTAAAATAGAACTGTCCTGAAAGTAAGTTTTTGCTTAGATGCCTGGGAATTTTTTAAGGACATTTATTTATGTTTTGCAAATGTTCATGCTATAAAATGAGTTTATTTGTGTTATTCGTGTTCCTTGAGCACTGGGAGCTCCACTCACGTGCACTGGGGTACCTCAGTGGTAAAGAATCATCACCTCACGTGGGCTCTGGTTTGTGTTGTAACCCCGTGGTCAGGGTTGGGGCTCAGGAACGGGGGAAGACCTTGCAGAGCATGAACTGGAGGAAAAGATTGATTCACTTTCTCTGGGGCTAATTATGTGGTGGATGCTGATAGACTGGACAGAGACCTTAATATCTGTAAGGTATTTGTAATGGGAGTTATCATTCTGCCTATCCTGTTATTGATTGCAATGGTAGTGACAAGACATCCAGATGCTACTGATTAATTTAGATATGTTAATTGAGTGTGTGTTCTGAACAGGGTTTGATGCACTAGTGCATTTTTTTTTTTTTACTTTATTTTCCCATCACCATGGTACTGTATATGTAAACACACCTTCTTTAAAAATATCAAATATGAAAGCACATTTAAAGCATTTTAGAACGCAAGTGCTGGGATCAGAAAAACATGCGTGGTGTTTTGACATGAGCTGAAAATATATCCAAAGGCTCCTTTCCAGCACGCTGACAAAATATATAAATTAGCCTGGCAAAGGTCTGGCTCCCACCAGAGCTCCCAGCTCCATGCAGAGCCCTGATCCAGCAGAGCAGCCAAAGGCACAGGTATGTGGTGAATAATCATTTTTCTAGCAAAGATTGTACCTGTGGTTGTCCCAACAAGGACCACAGGGAAGGCAGCAGCTCAGAGCCCCTAAATTCAGTAGTTAATTAGCATTGCTCTGTGCCTGGCTGCTACAGGGGTGGCTGAGAAACCCCCACGGTGGCCTTGGCTCCTCCACCAGTGGGAGGAGAGGGAGCAGAGTCACCCCTCAGAGAGCAGCAGGGAAAGATGGCACTTCCTTAAGAGGAGCCCTGAGCATCACATCTCCTACACACCAACACTTCCCTCTTAAGGAGTCATTCAGTGTTTCTAATTTTAGGCCCAGCTTTACCAGCATTGAGAACCTTGGCCCTGATCACACCAAAGTCATAGAAGCACCACAAGAAGGAAGTTACCATTAGGAGTAATTCCTTTCAGAGCATTACAGATTCTGAGATTTACACCACTAACTCCTACAGATGCTCTGGAAGAGGCCACTTAGAGTGTTTCCCAAGTATGTTAGGGCTGCTGGTGGGAAGTTCAAATTCAAAGCATCAATATTATTGCTTAGCAATTGTATCTAAAGTACAAAGGAGTCATGTGTTCTTTAAAAGTCATTTGAAAATAGAAATCTTCCCCTAGGGAGATCAGCTTGTTTCTCCCAGGAGTTCTCTGCTCCCAGGCAGATCTGTAGCATTGATGGGACACTCATTCACATCTCGTCTGTTCTGATAGAGGCTGAAGGAAAATCTCCCAAGGGAATGTGTGTGACTGCTCTAGCACACTGGTGTTTCATCACTGCACCTTGTCTGTGCTGTCCTGCAGCTCAGGCTGGTGCACTGCTGGCAATAAAATACCAAAGATCAAGCTGGAAATCAGGTCAGCCAGTGTGTCTCAGCTTCAGCTGTTCAACTGCTCCATGGGACAGGCAGGCACAGAGACCCCAGCAGGCTCACCTTTGCAGTGAGCCCCCCTCTCCATACTGCTGGATCTAAAGATTTTGCTTCTGAGAACTGTTTATTGGGAAAATTATTCCAGGTGGAAACAACCCCTGGCCTGGGTCACCCCATCTGCCTCCCAGCAGCTGGGGGTGGAGGGGAAACCTCTTTCAGCTGATGAGGAGCCCTGGTTCACTGCCAGCTGTGACCTGTCCCCATCCTGCCCCACACCTGTCCCACATGGTGTCCCAGAGCTTTACTGGCCTCACAGTTAAGGGGATGTAGCTGCTCTGATGTGTGTCTGAGGGGGATTTTCCCCTTATTACTGCACTGTGCACTTTCTGAAGCTCTCTTACAGTACGTGTGGTCTTCAGTCATGGGTAAGCAGCAGTCCTTGGGTTAATTTGGTGCTGAGTGCTTTCACTTAGTGTCTCACTTCTGTGGGTTTTGAAGTGGGTGAGATCAGGTGGGTTGCTTTCCCACAGTTTGCTCCTAGGCTCCTGTGAGTTCTCTGTGACCATCTGCCAGGAAAGCAGGTCTGTGTCCCAGGGAAGGTAAAAGGTGGGATGAAGTTCTCCCATTCTCATGGACAGCTAAAAAACATGAGACTTGTGTTTACTTTTTGTTATGACTGCATGTCATCTTCTATAAAACTAACCACAGTTACTGTTTGTGGGTTACTTGGGCATATAAAAAAGCTTGGTGACATATGCTCAAATTAATTCATATATTACTGGAATTTTCTTTGTCACACTTGTACTGGCTTCTCACCACAATCATTACATTTGAACTTTGGTACAGTGTCTATAAAATAACAATCACTTGGGAAGTGGGTGAAGTTATGAAAGTACTGAGCAGCTCTTGGGGGGCAGGTACTGAGTGATTTTCCAGAAGTGCTCAACACACACTGTCCTGACAGCTCTGAAAATACAAAGTTGAGCAGATGAAGAGAGGTGTTTGATCCTGAGGTAGGGGAAGTACTTGACCTTTTGTGTCTGCTGCACCCTCCTGTCACTCTGAGCTGCCTCACTGCTGTGAGATACCTGACACATTTACCCAGGATCTGTTTTACACCCGAAATAAGAAAGGGGTTTTTTTATGTGGCTTCTTTCCTAATATTCTGAACTTCCAAGCTATTCAGGTCTTCCTTTTATTTATGACAGTTTTCTCTTGGTGGAGTTCACAGCAGTTTGTGGTGGTTTGTTCAGACAACTATATTGGACCAGGAATCTGGAGAGGGGAAAAAAGATTTGGAGAAGAAGTAATGCTTCACCTGGTTTGATGTGACTCTGAGTTTCTTGGGGGGGTCAGGGTGGGGTGTGTGGAATTGGCAGTGCAGTGTTTCTTGGTCTATAACTAGTGACTGAGGGGTGACCTAGATATTTGCTGTGACTCTCCTTGCCTCACTTTGGACCTCTGGCTCACAGCAGAGCAACTCCAAGAACAAAGGGCTCAGTGTCTCACTGCATAGAAATTACTTCCTTCCCAGCGTGTCTGATCTGCATATTTCAGGTGTGTGGCAGCCAGGCAGGGGCTGCCTGGGCTCTGTGCCCTGTAACCCCGGGGTTCTTGCAAAGGTGGGGGACTATGACTTAGCTAACTTCAATGAAGTGACATCAGAAAATTAAAATAGATGTTTTTGCCTAGAAGTTCCTTGTTTTGCTGCTAGGAATGGACCTTACATGAGGTATTCAGGCAATTCCTCTACTTAGGACAGCAGAAATCTGTATTTGAACAACAAAGCAATATGTGATAAGCACTGAAAGTATTGGCTGGAAAAACACAAGTAATCCATCAGAATCAGGTACTTGGTGAGAATTCTGGACCCCAGTTAGACATGTGCATGTCAGAATTCCAGCTGACTGGCAAGGACTGTGGGAGCATCCAAAAAGTTTACCTCTTGAAACACTTGCTTTATCTCAGCCTAATCTCTCTGGACAGTAAATATCTGGTGTATTCTCTGCTCTCATAATCAGGTTGCTTTACCTTAGAGAAACTGAGAAGACAATCCAACCTTTGTTTCTGATGGTTACTTTTCATAAAAGATCATCTATCATCCACCTCCAGCAAAACCAATTATATTCTTCCATATTACATTTCCAGTCATTTCACAGTTGTCTTTTGTATCGTGTAAATGGAGCATAAAGCCTGTAGTGAGTGCCAATCCTGGTAAAGTGAGTCCTGTTTCAGTATATTATGGTTGATTTGCAGTGTTTCTTGCTGTTACTCTACATTTCTGTCAAAGGAGGAGGTGGATGCTGTATTACCAACCACTGAGCTCTTACACACTGTAGTTTCCACTGATTGCAAATGTTGCAGTTGGGGATGCAAAATGGCTTCCATTACAAAATTCTGACTCAGTGTTCTCACCGTTAGCCTTGGGATGAAAATTATCTCCAAACAGAACGAGAGCAATAAGAAAATAAATTTTTTGCCCTATCACAGTCCTTTTATTGTGGAATTTGCTGTAAGTCCTCTGCCCAGTTATTGAAACCTTAACTTTTCATAAACATGGGGAACTGCAACAAGATACTCTGTAAGTAGCAGAACTAATACAGAACAGCTTCTCACCAGTGAGCAGGAGTTATTGAGCTGCTCTCAGAGCCAGAATGGTCCTATGAAGCCATCAGTATTGTCATGTTCCAGCTGTGTTGTCCCTCTGCTAATGATGCCAGGCAGATTTGGGCTGGTTCCACACCTGGTCTGTGGTTGTCCTGCAGGGCCCATGAGGCACCCAGGACAGCAGTGCTGGTAGCACTGTAAGGCAGCTCCAGCAGCACACACAGGGTTGGGAACATGGGATGGGTGTGGCTGAGAAGGGTGTTCATGGAAAACAGATCTCTGGCACAGCTGAACTTCCTTGGTTCCTGGGCTTCTTGATAAGATCAGCGTGTACTATGACTGCAACCTTCCCATTCACTGTGCCATTGTGAAAGAAGAAAGGAGCCAATTTTGTTGCCCAGGGCTGCCCAGTCCCACTGCTGAGCTGGTTGTGGGTAGTGGAAGAAGCAGTTGGATGCTTCTGCATGGCTTGGTTGATGTGCCAGCTTTCATTCCATTTCTAGGGCAGCTTCCTTCACATCAGGACCTTGCTTTCACTGCAGCAATCCAGAGATCAGCGTTGTCTTCCTGAAGTCAAGGGCAGGGCAAAGGTAACTGGAGCAACAAGGAGCTAATTCTTTAGCAGGGGTTAGAGGGCAATGAGAGGATGAGTGTGTGTTCTGCTGCAAGAGCAGGGATCAGGGACTGGGGCTGTTCCTATCCCCACTGACCTCCTCTGACTCTGGGAAACTCAGGCTGCTGCAGTCCCCATTTGCAGGGAAAGGGAAACACTCCCTCATCTTCACCAGTGTAGCAAATATAACAGCCCTTATCCAAGGGATTTTCTTCAATACTGTGATACTTCTTATCCTCTTTCCCCTCAGCTCTGGCTGCACAGGCAGGCTTAAAGGAGAGAGGGGATCATCCTTTCTCCCCTCTTCCCTCTTAGTGCCCTTACCAAAGACAGGAATCACTTCCATGAAGGCAAGGAACTGCTGCACTGCTCTGAACGTGCTTGATCCAGAAGAGGCTTTGTTAGCTGACTCAGCTTCAGCAGCACTGAAATGAAATTAGCAGGTGTTAAGCCTGTTTTGAAATGCTGCATCACTATGACCCGATTAATAACAGCCTAACTCTTTTAAGCTGCCTCTTTGGCCTTCTATGATTAAAATTTTGCCAATACATCATGTTGTTCCCTTGGTTTTTCTTATGCCAAAATGAAATTCACTTTATTGCATTAGCCTTGGTGGCTGGAGGATGCTTGTTATTGAAGGCAGTCAGAAATCCATCGTCCTGTTCCTGCAGAGAGCAGAGTGGGTGCAGCTCCTTATGGAGCTCCAGGGGTACCAGCCAGGGCTGCCTCACACCCAGGGATGTGCAGAGCTGTGCCTTACCCATGGCACTGACCATTGCTGGGAAGTTGTTTTATCTGGATTGTTTTGTTTGAGACTCCAGACTCAAAGTTTGCAGTACTTTCCTGGCCTGTTAAAACTGGTCCCGTTTGGAAATCATGTGCTTTGCTTGCCTCCTGTGCCTTCTGACTGGCTGTGGAGGTACAGAGAGATCCACATTCTCTGCTGATTACTGTGGTGGCAAGTAGCAGACAACACTGCATTTTTATTTTGTTTTTAATACTCGGAGTGACAAACGTCTCTTGTGTTCCTCATGTACTCTGTGTGATGTAGACTTTGTTGGTAAAGCAGCTTCTGAGGAAACACTGGGTGCAATGAATTGGGACACCTTTCTCAGAAGATGAGAATGATATCACTCCTCTTGTACCCTTCACCTTCCTGGGCTCCTATCTTCCTGCCTCAATTTGTTTATTTAGCCCATATGTTTCCAGGGCAGGGCATGGCTTGTTTCTTCCAAGCTGCCTTCAGCAGCGCCCTGATCCTCTGATAATGCAGCAATAAATCTCCTGGAGACTTTCCTGACTTGACAATTGCATGCTGAGTCCCATCTTCAGACATTCAGGAACCCAACAGGCTCAGGTGTCTTGGATGTAACCAGCAAGACGAGAATGAAAACCAGGTCATCTTTTTGGAAGCTAGAGTTTTGATACTCTGTCATCCAGCGATTACAGGAAACCAGATAACCAAACTTTCAGTATCTAATGCACTGATATCTGCTGATAATCTGCCTGCTGGTTTTGATGACTAAGTGAGAGCTGACTCTCCAGGTGCTGTTCCTACTTGGCTTCTGAGGTTGAATCTGATGTCAACACAGATGACATTCATCCATCTGCAGAAGGCCTGTATGCCACCAAAACTGAGATTTAAT
Source organism: Drymodes brunneopygia (assembly GCA_013400955.1). Taxonomy (NCBI): domain Eukaryota; kingdom Metazoa; phylum Chordata; class Aves; order Passeriformes; family Petroicidae; genus Drymodes; species Drymodes brunneopygia. The sequence goes on from VZTZ01013606.1 coordinate 413,028, forward strand.
ATGGTGACTGAACTTTATCCTGTTCATGACTGCCATCTAAGCATGCTGCTTATCCCCACATGCCTCTGAAAAATGCTATGGATCCCCTGGATGGGTGAGTTGTTGTCCTTTCTCTCCTTCCCAACACAGCTGGTCAGTGCACTGTTTACACCCACAAACCAGAGGAAGCTGCAGCTCTCACCTCTACCCTATCCAGTGTGAGGGCCTGCTCTGTTAGACTAAAGCTGATCTAATCCCATTAAAGCCCCCAAGCTGTGCAAGTTCCGACTGCCCAGCTCTTTGCTCTGAGATCCTGAGCACATCTCTGAGCACAGGACAAAAAAAGGCACGATATCCATTACTGACGTAAAGCACAGACTGTGATGAAACTAAAAACTGCATTGCTACTAGAAGGATTTGTGAAGAGATTTTTTTTTTTTTTAGTAAAGAATTTCTTTGGCCTGCTGTGATTTCCTTAGTTTGTGCTATTTTCGTGCAGATACAATGATTTGTTAAGCAGCGTTTGCACATGTCCTGTATTTTGATACAAATTGTCTAGCACCAGAGCTATCCTAAATGGTCATCACAGTAAACAAAGCCCAGTCAGTGTGTGTTGGGTGAAAGGAGCAGATTTGCAGTAGAACAGCTGACAGGGGAAAAGACAGTGTGAGACTGCAGCCCTGAATCATGTCACTGACTTCAGGCAATGCAGATCAGCAGGAGACAGGACTGCAGCAGATGGTCTGAGTTTGATTAATCAAATGTCCTGAATTAAAGCCTGATTGTTTTTCTTTAAAAAAAGTAGGTTAGAAAATGAAAGCAAGCTGACAACATAAAGGCGTGCACTGTCTATCGCAGTTATTAACTTCAAATAACTGAGAACTCAAGGAATCGTTGTTTTCCTGACAGATCTCAGCACATGGAACATCAGAGTGTTTAAAGAGATTTAAAACAATGTGGGGATCCAGCATAGGTACAGCAAATTCTGCATCCTCTAGAAAGAGTGAGCATGTTGGGCTGGGAACCTGGTGAAGGGCAGGCAGGACTTGGTAAAATGCACCGGCCCCCACCAGTCTTGGGAGCTGCTCTGGGCCACAAAACCCTGTTCAACCCCAGACAGTCACCACCCTGTGCTTGAATTCAATGTAGTTGAGGGGCTGAGCCTTCCACTGTGACTTCCTGAGAAGGAACTCCAACCTCAGTTCTCCACAGCTGAGACTGCATGTTTATTTTTTGCTTCTAAATAATGCACATTTCATTATAATTAATCATCATAACCCAAGAAAAGGGGAGAAATTACAGAAGTGGTGGAAATCCTATTCAGCTCTGATTTTCTGTCTCTAAAACAGCAAAAGCCACCCAACATTTTAGGAGTGCAGAATTGAATTAAAACTATAGATTGATCATAAGTCCTCTTGGCTCCAAGCCAAGAGTGGAGCTATTAATTTGACGCAAATTAATCTATGCAAATTTGCACACTGATTTAATGAAGAGACAGACATGCAATCATTTCATTACTTCTCAGATTTTCAATTAGATTGAATTCAGTAGCTGGCCACCATCATAGTCGCAGAGTTTTGCTAAAAGGTTATTTGATGAATATTTATGAATTTGTGACTCTGCTACAGCTGGGCTTAATAGCAAGTATCATTCTCTGTGAGTACATGCAAATGATTCTTCAAATATCCTAATGCAGTGATTGATTTACCTTTTTTTTGTCTTGACTGCTCTATCTTTAATCCCGGTTATTACTCAGGTGTTCTGCTTGGAGACAAATGGCTTGCTTAGGGGTAAGTGACTGTTTTAAATTATTACAAACACTGTCTTGTTTCGTGGCTATTTCAGTGCGAGACGTGATGTTCTGAACAGCTGGAAATGTGACAAATCTCACTCCGAGTGCAAACAGATAAAAATGGAGACAACCCATAATACTGCCCTGGGCAAAAAAGGTGTCACTTCTACAGATGGCTGAGATTAGAGGGATGGATTCCCTTCTCATGGAGTTCTGTAATGATATTCACCTTGCAATCACACCTAAGGATGTGTTCAGCTGGAAGTCTGAGGTTTCCCAACTCCAGTGAAGCTGGTACCTGCTTAAGCATTGTCCCAGTTTGAACTGGTGGTTCTGAACCTTCTCCAGCTTTTGCTGAAATTAAAGGAGCTAGGAAAAAAATCTGTAAATGGGAATAGGAGCAAGTCCAACACGTTCTATTCCTGCCTTTCATTGTTTCAAGTTCTCAGTTGTTGTAAGGATCCAGATTAAAAGCTGAGTGCACAAGGCACTCGTGTACTGCAGGACCATTTTCGAGCTAGTGGGTGTTTGGGGAACAAACCAGGTGAAGAAGTTGAAGCTTTAACATGCATATGCATTCCTCCTTCAGGAGTTCAGAAATGTTCTCCTCTTGACTCATTTGAGGCCACAGATGATCTCTAGCTTTAAATCTGAAGGTTCAGCCACTTAGTTCCTCCAGGCAGCTACTTTAATTTTTGATGGGCTTTGTTTTTTTTTCTTTCCATCTTTCAACCTGCCTATTCACAAGACATTAGCTTGGAGTTGGACCAGACCTTTTCTGGAGACAGCCAGAATCAGCAAAACCTATGCAAAATATTGGCTGCCCTGAGGTGGCTTTTGCACCCCAGTCTATAGACAGAATGTCAGCAACTTGGAGTAGAAAACATTTCATTTGGTGACAAGTTAACAGGGTCATGAGGGAAAAGTGATCACATCATTATGAGCATTCTGAACCTCCATTTTTCTATATTTGTCCATGTAGGCTCTTACAAAACCTCCAAAAACAGTGTCAGAGCATCTTCCTGTAACCATAGGTGTGCTGTTCAGCATCTGGCATGAGGGGCTCAGTGAGTTCCTCTCATCTCTCCTCAGCTGTGCTACAAATGGGATTTGCTTTGGCTGTTCCTGAAGTCAGCCTGGAGAATACACAGCTGGTAGTTTGGATAGGAGAATGGGGGGTTTGTGATACTCTTTAGTTCCCAAGGAAAACAATTCTGATATCTGAGGTCAGCATCTTCCTGTTTATCACAAACTTCAAACTTTGCCTTGGACTTTGGCCCTTTACTGGTGCAATACAAGTGACACCACAGGGAAATGTGAAAGGAAGATGGCTGTAATTTGTGAGCTTTACAAAATGAGATCTTGAACTGCACAAGGCAACATGGAAATAAGCCCTATATTTTATCCATTCAGAACTGGAAAGAGCTGGCTATCAAGAGTGGAAACATACAGATGTCTTGGTAAACTGTGATGGAGGTGACAATGGCCACAATTTGGCTTCACAACTAAGCCAAAACTGGTGTCACTTGCACCTTCTGCCAAACTCCTCAGTGTGTCAGTTAAACCAGTTCTGTTGCCCTTTGGTTGGCACCCACATGTATTATAATTGCTCCCACATAACTACAAAACTGGCTCATTTTACCTGAGCAAGAGTATTTTCTGTATGAAGAGCCAGAAGAGCAGGATATATCTAGAAAGACAAGAAGTGGTGATAAGGAAGTGTTGACTGAAGGAGGCTGCACCTCCTTTCAGATTTCACTCTGCACTGGAGCCAGGGTGTTAAGTTTATTCCTGCTGTAACAGACACCATGTCATATCTCCCCACTGACCTCTGTGTGCTATCCAGGCTATGAATTAAATCTTCCTTGTATTGGAGGAGTTTAGCTGGGAAAATGGGAGAGCAGCAGACTTCAGAGGGTTAGGAGGTTACCAGGACAAGGAAGGCATGTTCCCATTCTGCTGAGAGTCCTGTTCTCTTTCAGTGGCAAGGAGATTGGTCACTATTCACTAATAGCTCCTGAAATAAAGAATATTTATATATTTTTGCAATCCCTTTACTCAACAAGGTCAAAAGGGTGCTGCATTCATTGCAGCCTTTTCCTTGCACTGTATAAACACCTGCAGGTTATGTCAGGCAGGACTCAGCTGCTCTGTGAGGAAATGCTGCAGGATTTCAACACAGGCCTGGAGTGCCTGGGAAGAAAAGCTCATTCAATACAGGCTTTGGGAAAGTTTGTAGCAAGTGTCATTGGCGGGGTTTGTCTATCAGTTATGTAAATTGGAGTTCATGGAAAGGAGGATTATCACACTGGCAAAGCAATACCATCACCAGCATGTGACCTAAGGCTGAACCACTGCAGGGAGGCTGGGCTGAGGTGGGGCTGCAAAATTGGACTCTATGAAGGGGTTTCTGATTTTCACACCAATTTATTTGCATGATGTCTGTGAGTGTCTAATCCTCACCTGCTTATTTGTATTTTTCCCTGCTCTGGAGAATATCCTCCACGAGCTTTTTCTTTAATGTAACAAAAGGAGGTTTCATCACTAGGCAGAGATGTGACCATACAACTTGGAGAGGTGCTGCTGCTTTCACAGCTCTATTATTTGACCGTGTGTGATGTTTCCACACTGAACTGGAGAGCTTGTCCAATGCCTCATTGCCCTCCTGAAAATCACCTTTCTTCTGAGCAGTGGTGACAAATGACCATAACAGGGCCCATGGAGCAAGAGGGAAACTGTAAAACTCCGTAGAAATTCATTTCCTGAAGCAACAGACTAAACCCCACGTTTGCACAGCCCAATACATTTCAGCCCCTGGCAGCATTTCTGCCTCCCTGTGGGAGCAGCTGAAGTGTGTCCCCTGTGCTGATCTTGGAGCTGGTTTTCTTGGCTTTTGTGGCTCCTGAAAGGACATGGCAAGGCCACCTTGGCACAGTGAGGTGCCCCTTCCAAACCCTTCCTCCAGGACTGAGCAAACAACAAACACCACAGTCCTGCTTTCCCTTTAAAAAGCTGGGATGTGCAAGAAACAGGACAACCCAATCTAATGGACTGGGAGAGTCTTGTCACTAGCCCATGCTGGTGTTTCTGGCACGTCCTTGCCCCGAAGGTTTGTGTCCTTTCCTTGGAAGAGGGCCCTGAACTGGCAGGAGACATCCTGGGAGCTGAGGAGAGTGATGTGAGGGAGGAACACTGGAGATCTGTGTGTCCTCGTGGATAAGGCACCCCTGGCTTTACCTGAGGTAACTCCCCAGTGCCATTGGGGTCAGGTTCATTATTACTGCCACAGCTGCCTTCAGGAGGAAGGCACTGGTGCACTCCTGAGTAAAGGACAATGGGGGTAAGGAACACAAAAAAGGTGCTTTTCCTGCACAGGGCACATTTGGTGAGGGGCAGCCTCTGGGGGATTGTCCCTGGCTGTCCTGTCTGCCTGGGGGTCAGGAGGAGGTGACAGGGTGAGATGCCCTGTGCTGCCCTTGTCCCCCTCAGTGTTTTCAGCACCCCTGGCTGAGGCTCTGAGCAGGGCTGGCTGGGCTGTGCCAACAGCAGCAGTGGTGGAGGAGCTCTTCCCATGATGCAAACATAACAAGGGAAATACCTCATTTAAACAATAAAAAAGTCACCTTCTTTCCTGTGGTGTGTGGCCCATTGCTGCATGGAGGTGTTGCTACTGCAGGGTCTAACCTGCTGCTCCTGGCTCTTGTCTGGATTTTGGGGGTGTCTCTCTCATGCCTTGGCTGCAGGTAACACAGTTCCTGCTTTGCTGGGCTTCACTTGCACCTGTGTAATCCTCTCCAAACTGCCCCTGAGTGGCGAGATGGCTCCATTTATTGTCTTATAATATTAGGTCTCTCAGCCATACTGCAAATGAACCTCAGAGAGAAATCAATATATCCCACCCTTAGCACATTGATTTACACCACCTTTCCCATGATGGCTCCTGTAACAAATGCAAAAGGGCTTTTAAAGACTTATCTGAATGCAAATCTTTCCATGTGCAAAACACAGCAGTGTGGGGTGGTGAGGAATGTGTGGTCCTGAAACAACTTGCACAGGGTCACGCAGGCTCGTGCAGGGTTCCCTTCTGTGCATGTGAGTGCATGTTTGAGAGATGCAGCCCACAGCCTGGGAACAAGCAGTAAAACAGTGGGATGCTGCCTCAGCATGTGGGCTATAATGGAACTAGGATGGTGACAATACATGATGACAATAAAAAATAATATATATATAAATAAAGCTGGCGACAAGGTTTGAACCTTGAAGCACTTTGTGTCAAGAGAAGAGCAGAGCTGAACACAAAAAAGCAGCACATGCAGTGCTTTTGAGATGCCTGTATTTTGGTGCCAGGCAGCTGAGTGCCTCGAATTTTTGTGAGAGCCTCAGTCAGATGGTTACAATGCCAAAATATTGGCCTTTGAGCTAACAGGGCTGCAGTGAAACTCCCTGCTCCTGGGTCAGGCAGGGCAAGGGGAGAGGCTTCAGCAGTAGCTGGGCCTGGATCTGGAGCTGCAGAGGTGCTCCTGTCACTATTAGAGCAATGTTCCCCATACTTGCTCACACCCCAAAGCCCTTCAGTGACCTGAAAGCCACCCAGGACTGTGACTCTGCCTGTTCCTTCAATCTGCTGTCTAGAAAGTCTAATTTGTATTGTTATGTGTCAGGTGAAACCCAGCCTTTGCTTGGTCACAGCAAGCCTTGGTGTTGAGCTGCATTTTGGAGGAGCACAGCAGCACCAGTGCCCAATGTCTCCTCTCACATGGCAAAGCACCCACCACATTCACCAGCTGAACTCCACTCAGAGCAGTTGTGGGTGCTGTTCTGTGCCCTGGCAGAGCAGCATCAGATCCTCTGTGTGAGCAGCCAGAGACAAGCATTGGCAGCACAGCCTTGAGAAAATGCTGAATGCAGCTTTTTGCTGGCTAAAAAAAGGACTTGGAGCTCTCTCCTGCTGCTCTGTTCCCGGTGTGTGAAGCGAAACAAGGCTTTGTACATAATTTGAAAGCAAACAGGATTGTGTCAAAGATATCAGACTTTGCTATTAATTATTTCTCCAGACTGGAATGACCCATGGGAGTCAGAATTTTTTAGCCAGCTCCTGCAGGCAGGCACATAATATCATGAAATGTTCTTATGTGATGGAAGTGGGTATCACCCCCTGGATGGGACACTGATACACCCCAGAAAAGAAGCTGACAAAAATAAAAAGAAACAAATTCTGTTTGAGTTGGAGCTGAGCAGCATGTGAATTTAAATAGCTACTTTCAGTTGGCTACTTGGTATATTAAGTACATAATTTTCCTGCTCCATTACTCCACTGTAAAGCAATCACTAATGAAGATAGAATTAAGAATATGAAAAAATGCTTTTGAAGATTTTGCAGTTTGACTCAAAGTGGTTCCTTGTCTAAAAGGGTAGATCTGATAGTTCATAGATCTGCAGGAATTGCTGATATGCACTATACAGTTGCTTTAAAGGTGTCAGCATTTCAGAGCTGTTGGGCTGTACATCTGCATTGCTGCAGCCTGTGAGTTCCCATTAGGGCAGCTTCCATTATTTTCCAAGCTTCATCTCCTGTAAAATTGCAGGTCCTTGAGGAAGAAGGCACAGAGGAGAATAATTTCTGATGTGTTTATACAGTATCTTCCACCATAGGACTCCAATTCTGGCTGAAGTCTTTGAGCACTGCCACAGTATAAATGATCTTCTAAACGACAAGTAACTCTTCCAAATGCTGTTTAAGGGCCCTTTAGGAGCCTATGTAGTCTGAGTCCTATTGTACCAGTTTCTTGGGACCAGGGATTTACTGTTGATAATTTCATAGGATGGCTGCTTGGCTCATAGTAAGAGCTGGGCACTTGGCAGTGTTGGCTTTTGTCTTGAAGTTCTCAGACTCAATCAGAGGTGCAAAACTTGAACACAAGCCTGGACATGCTTCAGCTCTAAGGCTGTATTGGTTTGTGTGACCCTGTTGGGTTCTCAGATGTCCTTTGAGATGTGACCTGGTGGGGCCTGAGCATTTCCTTGGGTCCAGCAGGAGCAGAGGGTTAGGCTAGCTCAGGATCTCATTCATAGGCAGACTCACCAATGCATTTTAATGCTGTTGGTTCAATATGCAGAATGTTTGTTACTTGAAGGAAAAAAGTATTATTCTGTTTTCGGGATGTTTGTAACAATTATTTGTAATTTGGATGAAATTGGCACCTTTCACTTGAATGACCCTCTGTGCAAAGATTATTTCACTCACTGAACATCATGATTTCCCATCAATTGCCAGGAAAAGCACTGCTCAATCAAGGCACCTCTACCTGCATGGCAGAGCAGTGCTGCAGCAGAGGTGCTTTGCATGGTCAGTGAGCTGTGTTTGTGGTGCACATTTGATGTTCCAGCCATAGTTCCCTATCATGCATAAAACAACGTGGATTTCCCCAGCAAGGAGCTCTGCTGTACCACAGATCTGCTGTGCAGCTGCCTCTGTCCCCCAGTCCCGGCCCTCAGCCCCAGCAATGCCTCAGAAAGTGCAATATTTGAAATAGAATGGTTGTGTGTGCATCAACCCAGACTGATTGTGTTCATCAGCTGCCACTGCTCTGGGCATGTACAAGGACAGGAATGGCACCAAAAAGTGGAACAAAAAGCCACAGAGGCTTTTATGCTTCCAAACACTTTGGATGTAACTTGGATATTGGGAAATGCACTTGATAGGACAATGCACAATCTCTGCACTGAGATCCATTTGCATGATTTGTCTCTTCTGCATTCATGAAGAGCCCTCTCATTATGGCTATTTCTCACATTTATTTTATTTCTAATTACGGTGATTTATGATCGGGTTTTAATTAAATTCTCTTGTCTGGATCCTACCTATATACTTAATTGAGCCTTGCAATCTAGACTTCACACTGGTGGAAGTTGTACATGGAAATACCCTTGTAGCCACTAGCTCTAAATTAATCTAAGATTAGATTCTGGAATGGAGCAGCTCCTGAAGATGATCTCAGCTCCTCTGCCACAGAGGAGGTGAAAAACTTGTTCAAGGTCTCTTCTAAGCCCTGGTATCCCAACACCAAGTTAATACTCAGTGGTCTCCAGACTCCCATTCTGTGAATTGAGTCCACTGTGCCTGTGGATACACCCTGTTGTCCAGGAAGGTTGGTTTTGTGGATGCTGCCTTTCACCTTCATGGCACTCAGTTGTGACTTTGGAGGGTGCTGGGTCCCCCCAGCAGAGACAGGAGGACAGCAGAGTGCTGGCAGTGTTGTGGTGTGGATTCCCTGTGAGGCTGCTGCGTGTTCTGGTCTGACAGAGCAGCCTGGCAGTGCAGGGACACAGTGCCATGAGTTAACTTTGATGTGACACCAGACTTTCAGTTTAGTGTGACAGTCCCTCAATTTTCTAATAAATTTGGGTCAATGCTGATCTTCTGTGGGATAATTAAGGTTGATCCGTTCTGCAGGGCAAGCAGGAAGAAAATTCATTACTGCATGAGGAGGTCAAAGAGGGCCAAGGTGGAGAATATCTGTGTTCCAAGCACTGCTGTTTAGTGCTGCATCCTAATTGATCAGTGAACTATGTAAATGCTGAACAGGTCAGGCTCTGCATTTTAGAAAGTGTCAGAACTGATGAGGCTTGCTTTGAAAAGTTGACTTGCTGTGCTGCATGCTGCCGAGAGAATAGGAAAATGGGATCTGTAACAATTGTTCATTTTTAATTCATGGCAAGTTCTTCTTACGGTCTTTACCCTGTGCTTGGCCTGCTGAGCATCGTGATTGCCCCTGTAAACAAAATACTCACAACACAAATACAACAACAAACATTCTCCAACCCTTCTCACCTCTTCCCCCCTCAGGCTGGGTGCTGTGCAAAGCAATGGCAGAGCAGCAATGGTTTCCTAGGACTGCAAACGACCAAGCTGCTTTGTAAGAAGATTTATTAGTTGGTCTTGGGTGCAGGCAAATTCTGGAGCTAAATTCAAAGCCCGCTGAGGGCACTGTTTCACACTCCCTTGGGTGTGGAATTCCTTTCCTTGTTTTTTTTAAGAAGAGAAACCTGATCCCAAGCACAATCTCCATCTTCCTTCTACCTGGGTTCCAGGGTTCTGGACAGAATGTTACCATGAGCACCACTGCCCTGCAGAGTAGAAAACAGGAGCATCTCACAGCAGAGCTGAGTCCTTGCATGGCACTTCTAAGCTGGAATTCCAACCCTGGGAGGAGGAGATTTGCTATAAATACCGGGCTTTGTTTGCAGAGCTTTGACTTGCAGGATTGTGCTCAAGTCCCATAGCCTGAGCACTCTGCTAGAACAAATTGCTCTGAGAGATCTCAGTGTTTTTCATTTTACTATGATTGGAGGAATGCCAAGTTTTTTTCATTCACTTATAGCAAAGAAACTTACCTGACCTCAGGGCTTTACAAAGTGCAATGAGTGAGAATCATCCAGGAATGAGAACTTCCTATGAAGTAAGCTGCATATTCATTTTTACAAGTGGTGCAGGAACAGAATTCCTACTTGTTTCATTAATCACTTTTGTGACAGACCCTTCACCACTCCTTCCTATCAATGCTAAAGCTGGAAAACATTGTTTTTCACAATGAGAGAGGCAAGAAGTGGATCCCTAATTATGAATACTATTTCAGAGCAGAAGCAAATCACTCAAGGCTGTTTTAAGTATCATGCAATGGAAATCATCACTCAGGCTCAGACAACACGCATCTGTTACTGATATTAGAATTGTTAATGTGAGCATGTCATCGTTTTCCTTTGTGATAAGACTGTGCAAATAAAAGAAATAAATACAGAGGATGCTTGAAATTGTGATTCCTCCAGGCAGAATTCTTCTGGTGGGCCCTGGGCTGTTCACTGTTTGAAAGAGTAGAGTGGAGGACTTGGATCCCAGGCTGGGACAGGTATGCTGTGACTGATGGTCTTGTTATGAAGAACAAGGAATTTCTAATCCTGAGAGAGGAGGTTGAGGCTCCCACAGGATCTTGGCTTTCACTGCTTCATGAAGTGAGAACTGAAGAGAGAATGTGATTGTTGACTATAAATTCAAGAGGAATAGACTGCAGGAAGGAGGAAAACTCTGTTGTTGGCCCATGTATCTGTAAGCTGGCCCAGAGCTTTCCCATTGTATGAATGGATTATTGAAAGGTGTTACTTCTCCTAGAAGACTCTGGTTTTCTTCTAGTCTTGGACCATAGCAGCTGTGGTACTTTGATGCTTGGCACTAGACCAGAACACTTACAGTCAAGTTGAGATAAATTTAGTTTCAAATTAGTGTGAGGAGGATTCCAAATATCAGAGCTGCAGGGAAAGGCTCACAGGATTCAGGGAAAGCACCTGAAATAGCCATAAACTGGCTTTTGGTTAGTGTCTGAAGGATTGCATGATATGGGAGCATGTGATAGCTGAATTGTGATGGCTCAAAATCCTCTGCAGTCCTAAGGGAATGCAAGCTGAAATAAAGAGACTGTAACATCAGTGAAAGGGGGGAAATTCTACATGAGGAACATCAGCAGATTTACTAGCCAATGGTTTCTATTTAATTATTGATAGTAATCCAAGTACTTCTTACTCTGTCTTGTACTATTTTGCCGTGTTTTCCTCTGTGTATTGAATGTCTGATTTACTAAGGAACTATATGCCTTGGAGTTGTGTAAGAACAATGAATGTATTCATCAGCTTTCATATAAAGCAGCTGTAAGATCTCACTGAGGAGGGCTTCTGCAAAGAGTTAAGCTGGGGGATGAAGGGGAATGTAATAGAATTATACATAAGATTGGCACATCCATCTAATGTGCTACACGGGCTGTGTCATAAGGTTGGTTGTTTTGTTCTCTCTCTCTCTGTGCTTAGAACTTTCAAAAGCATTTCAGAAATTCAGCATCAATATCTAGGCTAAGACTTCAGCTCCCACTTAGGCCTCATACAGGGGAGCCAGGGTCTCAAAGGAAGGGCTGTGCTCAGCACTTTCTCCTTGGCTCTGCCATGGAGAAAAGCTGCTCCTCACACTCAGCCAGGAGGAGCAGGGCACAGATCAGTGCCCTGGCCTTCCAGGCTTCCATTGCCTGCAGGGAGGGGGGCTGGCTACAGGCATTTTGGGCAGTTACAGTACAAAGGGAGTGCAGTGGCTTGAATTCTGCAGCACTGTCCTCAGTATGACTGGTGTGGGATGGCACAGACCAGGGCAACTCTGCATGAAAAACTTTATCTGAGTGAATTGCCAAACTTTTGTGCAGGATAAACAGCCAGGGAACATCAGACTGTTTCTGTAAGTTAACCTCTGCCAGTGGACTCACTGAAAGTACCAGGAAAAACTCTCATCCTTCCTCTGCACTGCATTGTGCCCTTGCTTTGTGTTGGTAAGATGGAAATTCCTTGTCTAGAGCCTTAATGGTTCATTGTGCTACAAAATACCTCATGCACAGGTTTACCTGGAAGGAGGTTGCAGTGAGGTGGGGATCAGTCTCTTCTCCCATGTAACAAGTGATAGGACAAGGGGAAACAGGTTCAAGTTGTGCCAGAGGAGGTTTAGATTAGATATTAAGAAAAATTTCTTCACTGCAAGTGTGGTCAGGCATTGGAACAGGAAGCAGTGAAATCCATGTCTCTGGAAGTGTTCAAGAAATGTATAGATGTAGAGACATGGTTTAGGGGTGTCCTTGGCAGTGCTGGGTTAATGGAGGACTTGATGAGCTTAGAGATCTTTCCAACCTCAATGATTCTATGATACTATAAAACAGCCAGTCTAAATTGTTCTTTGATATTCCACTGGAAGGGGTAGCCCATGCTGGAGGGCTGATAAAATAGGATGGAAGGCTTCACTCACTGGGCCTCCCTGGAGGAATGTGTGGGCTCAGAAGAACAAGTGAAAACATTTTCCATATTTTGGATATGTCTGGGTCTGTACTCTGAACTTGGGCTGCTCTTCTTGAAAGCTTGAAGAGGTTTGGATCAACCCTTGCAAATGGGAATGTATTCCCAGAAATTACACAGCAACACTCCCATGAGGTGCTACTCACCAGGAGTAGTTAGTAGCCATAGCAAACAACTGGATGCACACAGGATGATGTTTTACACTGTCCTCAGTTATCATCCCTCTCCTGTTGTAAATGCCTCTGAAGGATGTGATTTCCATTTAGGGTACATCACAGAACCAGGTCAAACATGAGGAATTCCATTTTTTACCTGCCTGCTAACCTGACAGACCAGTAGTTTGATCTTTGTGAAATTATCTGACTAGACATGGTGCTCTTCAAAAGTAGAGTATTAGGAACTGTTTAGACAAGGGAGAAGACAGGTGCATTAAAACACAGTGATAAGAAAAGTTGCTTACCCTAGATTTACAGGGAAAATTAAATTAAAGAGGAAACTGTTACTTATTTGCCACTGAATGTGGGAATTATTGGGGAAAGTGTTACTTATTTGACTGTGAATGTGGAAATTATTACTAATTGCAAGAGTAATTTCTTGAAAATGATGCTGTAATGATTCGATCTATTACAAGTGGTAATGTTGTCATTACTACATTACTCAAACTCAAATCCATGGGGAAGCTCTGTAGGGTGAGCAGTGATTGAAAGTTCCACATTAAAACAACTACACTCAGTCTTAAATTTAGAATTTGTGATATATGTCTAATGTTCTCTAGGTTTCTTAAGGATCCTCTTCCACAAAGATCCTTCTCTTATCTGCACCGTGGACTGGCTATTTTGTTCTTTTTATACTAATTAGTTGATCAAGACATGTTTAATAATGATATTCAGAAATGAAAGAGTTTTAGCATCCATACAATGGCGACAATCTAGAAATGAGCAGCTTATTTCTTGTCTGTAATGATGTGTGGAGAAAAATGTGTCAGTCCTACCCAGAGCTTTCCTGGTTTTCCTGCCTCTTTGAGATAGGATTTCAGTATCTCAGTGGAAACATTCTGTGGCAGTGTGAGAAATATGACAGAGGTAGGTGCAACAAATGCTACTCCAGGTCTCATCTTGATTCTGTAAGTCCTGGTGAAGCAAGCAGGGCATGTGAAGGATCAAGAAGGGTCCTTCTGATTAGAATAAAACAGAGTTATGAAGTTGGGCTTTCACACAGCCTCTCTCTGCTGAGTGTCTGTCTCACTGACCCAAGGGCACCCCCAGAATTTCCTAAGGAAGGCTGGGCAAGCCCTTCCCCTTGGAAATACTGTTCATTCAGTTCTCCCAGAGGTGAGGAGCCTGCTTGATCTGGAATTTAAACCAGTATCATCTGTGCTACTTAGGAGTCAATTCTCTGCCAGCCAGGTGGAGGCACGTGGCTGCTGTGTACAGATATACCTTGGTGTGACAGAGAGCAGGGAGCATCTCTGAAATGCAGGGAGAAAATAAGGTGCTTTCCTCTCCTTGCTTTTTTCCTGTGGTGTTCCTGGCAGCCACTGGGAGCTGAGCCACTGCTGTGCCCTGCCCTTGCCTTGGCTTTCACTGCAGGGTCGTGCTGACCTAAGTGTTAAATGCTCTGGTAGGAACAGGTCTGAAGGAGAGTTTTGTTCTGGCTTCTCTGCACTGAACGAAGGGGAAGGAAGCCCCCAAAACAATCTTTGGTTAAATTAGCTGGATGGAAATCAGGCAGTCATGGAAAAACACAACCCACTTCAACTCAGAGGTGAAGGAGCTGTGGGAGATGGACTCTCCTGCTTTGGAAGCACTTGCAGAGCTTCTGCTCTCTGTTTCTCCAAGAGGTCCTGAGCAGGGGCTGCTGGCTGGGACCACTGAGGGGACTTGGGTCCCACAGGAGGGTGGTGGCTGGCACAGCTGTGGGACCTGAGAGCTTCTCCCTGACCTCACTGCTCCTCACTTCAGTGATGGTCTTACTGCCTTACTGAGCTTGTCCCACTAAACTGAAGTTGGGGACTTGTCAGGATTCTCCTCTGGCAGAGAAATTGTAGTCTTTGCTCTTCAAACATATTCTCCTTTGTAAAAGCATTCAGAGTGTGTTTTCTTTTTAAGTGTAATTTTGAACACATTAATGATATTGGCAATTACTCAAAGAAAAACATGTAATCAATGAATGCTTGCTAGTCTGTGGGGTGATAAATTTTAGAAATACAGTCTGTGCTTGCCTGGAATTTGTTGCTTCAGGCAAGGTGATGGCTGCAGCAGTGCCATTTCCAAAGACTGCGCTGTGCATTTATTTTCTCATTAGCATCTAGTTTCTATTGTATATTTTGAACCAAGGTAACCTTGGAGTGGGAACACATTCCTTTCTGTCAGGAAGAACTTGTGATGCTGTTTCAAAGATGCATGCATGATTGAGCAGCAATACATCACAAGAAGCTCTGCAACGAAGATAATGCTCCATGGGCTGTAGTTGAAGAAAAGAAAAGAAAAGAAAAATCCATTTTTTTAGATTACCATGCTTTGTGTGGGGGGGAGGGTTAATTTATGTGTGTTGTGACAAGCTCTCTCAGATGGTGAGTAGACTGTTTGTCAACTCATAACTATCATTCTCCAAAATAGCAGAGATTCATTGATTTGCATTTTAGTAGGTTTTGATAAAAATCTATACTCCTTTTTAAAGGAAGGAAGCTGTTGTCAGTGAAAAATCTTTAAAAAGCAAAAATTCAATGTGATTTTTGTAGTTGAGGAGGGGAATTTGAAACAGTGAATCTAAACTTTAACTGCAGTGTTCACTGTACAGTATAAACCCCTCAATATATTGCTGTCATTTAATGGCTGTGATGCAGACAGAACACACAGAGCTGGAAATTCACAGGAGCTGCATTTCTGAGGAAGGAGGAGAAGATGTGGTGGGCAAGTGAGGAAGGGCAGTCCTGTGGCAAAGCACTGAGCTGTGCCCTGGAGGAAGAGGAGGCCCACAGTGGAGGGAAAAGTATTTGAGACCAAGAATGTCAAATGTCAGTGGGAGGACTGGAAATGGCTTCTCAGGTGCTCCTGTGTTGGAAGCATCTGCATTCCAGCAACATCTCAGAAACATCAGACCCAGCCCAAGAAGGTAACTAGGAGTGGTCCTTCCTGTAGCTTGGACCAGAGCTGGGATAATAATCACTGCCCAGCACAGGAAAGACTCATTCACATCTCCCAGAAACCACAGGGCACAGTTAGAGGAGGGAAAACACTGGCAGCAGAGCCAGGTATCGACCAGGATGCTAATCCCAGAACTCTCATTGTACAAAACACAGGCTGAGACCTTTAGCAGCTCTGCTTAACCTCAGTCTTGCCTGCTCCAGCAGAAATGTTCCCACACATCTGAGGTGAGCACTGATGCACTGAGGCTTCTGCTAAAATCCCACCACGGGCTGTAAAACCCCTGGTGTTTGGAAAGTCCATCAGTGCAGGGAATGCTGCCAGGATTTTGACTCCATGTGCCCCTGGAGCAGCTCCCAGTGCCACCAGCACTCTGGGGACACCCTCAGGGATGAACTGAGCTGTCCCGGGAAAACAGAAGCACAGATAATGAGCTGTGGAAGGAAAGTGATGTTCCTTCAGGCTGCTGTGGCTGGGTTTGGATCCCAGCTGAGCTGGCTCCGTGTGCTGGGCTGGTACAAACAAACTGCTCAAGCTCATCCCACTCCAGAGAGAGAGCAGTGCCTGGGGAATTCCAGAGACACTAAAGGGCTGCACCAGCCAAAGCAGCTGGGTCGTGGCTATCAGCTCTCAGCTCCAGTGTTGGCCCTTGCTCTTTATGATGATGGAGATGGAACTGACGCCCTGGAGTTTCTTGTTTTCAGGATTTTTTCTGTGGTGGCAACTTTGAATCCCCACCCTTCCTAGGACACCAGGAAGTTGCTCCAGGGGAAAATGGGGCTGGTCAGTCCTGTGCCAGGTTGATCCTAGAGGTGAAACCTCCATCGGAGGGGTGAGGGGTTTGAGGATAAACTTCTGGTGAGAGGCTCTGTGTAATCACAACATGGAAAGGCAGCTCTTGGCTTGAGGAGCTTTAGCTCTGCAGTCAGCCACAGCTGTGCTGGCTCAAAAGATCACATTAAATCTCTGCCTGTTCCTATTCATAAAACTTGATGGGTTTTGAACATAACAAACTTTAATGTGTTTGAAAGTGCCTCAGGTTGGTAATGATGATGAAACGCAAAGAATCATCCAAATTTCTTCTGTTTACTTCCATAGTATAAACAGCTTTATTCAGTAGTTCCTGCATGGGGTCTTCAAGATTTTTAACTGACAAGAGAAATCCACATATGGCTCAGAAAAGTGTTGGCATCCTCTTGTGTGAAGTTTGTTAAAATTGTATGATAGACATCTTGTTATTTAAAAAATCCCTTTCCTTTCAAACAAATTTATTCTGTGGTTTAAAAACTATGTTTTAAAAGCTAATTGGACAAGGCCAAGGTTATAATTAGATTTATACTCATGCAGAATAGTCTCCTAGGACTATTTGGTAACTCCATGTCTGAAATTGAAGTTTGTCAGGGTGTCAAAATTTATTTTAAAAAAATTATCCTCTGCTGTGAGTGACAATTGCAGTTGTACCAGGAATTTTGCAGTATCAAAGGCAGAGATGATCTCAGATGGGGGAGATCTGCCATTATTTACCATCTACCTTGTCAAGCTGGTTTCCTCCCTTCTCTCCTGGAGGTGATGCTGATGGCCAAAAGTGTCCTGCTGGTGGTTTCTGCAGGATTAAGAAGGTCAAACCAACACGAGGTCACTCACTGAAGGCTGACTCATAGCTGTTAGCAAGTGCATTCAGTAATCATATTCTTCCTACCAAAGCAATCACATCTTTAAGAGCAACAGAAAATAATTTTGTTTGCATCGTTTCATGGCTGAGAGATGTCTGGGCTCTATTGAAAAGCACAAATGTTTCATTCAGCTTGCCCTGGGCTTGTACCTGCCTTTCCCACCTACATTATAACTCTGTTAGTTCTCCCCTGGTGCTTTTACCTGCTGCTATCACACATCAGAGATGTGTGCTGGGTCCTGGCTGAGCACCAGGACTGTTCCAGGTCCTGGCTGAGCACGAGGAGTGCTCCAGGTCCTGGCTGAGCACGAGGAGTGCTCCAGGTCCTGGCTGAGCACGAGGAGTGCTCCAGGTCCTGGCTGAGCACGAGGAGTGCTCCAGGTCCTGGCTGAGCACGAGGAGTGTTCCAGGTCCTGGCTGAGCACGAGGAGTGCTCCAGGTCCTGGCTGAGCACCAGGACTGTTCCAGGTCCTGGCTGAGCACAAGGAGTGCTCCAGGTCCTGGCTGAGCACTGGGAATGTTCTGGCTGAGCACTGGGAGTGTTCCAGGTCCTGGCTGAGCACAAGGCTGCTCCAGTGGGCTCTCTGCAGAGAAGTTCTGCCCTCAGCCTGCTGTGACTCTGCTTTGCTGTGGCAGGCACTGTGTGCACCTGGGGCAGAGGATCAGCTCACCTGTGCTTTGCCTCCTCTCCCTCCTGATTATTACAGCAAGCAGCAGCTTTTACAGTGTAAATGAGAGGCTGCTGCTGAAAAGTTCCTCCTGATTCCATAATGCAAATCCTGCATATGAAAGAAGCTGTTCCTCATTAGACACACTCTAGCATTTAGCACATGGAGGTATCAATAAAAGGCAGGCATCCCTTTGGTAACAGCCACACATTTGGGTAATCAGAGTTCATCTCTGTCCTGAAGAAGTTGCAGCTGGAGGTTGTGCACAAGACTCACAGGGAACTTCTTGAATGGGGAATTTTCCAGTTGTCAGAGCTGGGTGGTTTTGTGGGAATGACCTGCCTTCCCAGGCCTCTGACAGAGCATATCCATGTCTGAATGGCCACTTTTTCCTGCTTTCCTAGAATCCCCAGCCCTTCCAAAATCCCATCCAAATGGAATAAATAACAAAGGGTTTCCATTTCATTTAAAGGCTGGGGGTCTTGGACAAAAATGATCCTGGAAATTTTTGTCGTTGTTTTTTTGCTTTGTTTTATTTTTTAAAGTCTTGTTTTCTGGTAAGCTCTATTTATCTTCTAATAGAAAAGGTGGAGGAAATGTGCCTTTGAGAACAAACTGATTAAATGACTTCCCAAGGGTCTCACATGTACTCCAGAGGCAGAATTGAACTTACAGCTCCTGAGTGTTAGCAGGGCCTTAACTGCAGAATGATCTTAGTCTTGTTATGTGAACATAATCTCAGCTATATGCTGGCTGACTTAAACCTCTAAAAATAAAAGCAGTTCTAGCTCAAAAATGAAATAAAATGCTGGAATCCCTTCAGTACTGGTGAATTATTAATATTAACTATTTAAAGAAAAATGTTGCTGTTGTAGAGGAATAGCCTTTTTAAAAAGTGTTTTCAGAGGACAAATGTTTATATTCAATAACCAGACTGCTGGGAATCATCTCTGAGAAAGCTGCTTTGAGTCTTTACCCATAATTTGCTAATGAATTTCATCTTAAGTGCAGTTAAAATGTGAGAGTTTGACTGGGGACTGGATTGAAAATAGTAATTTTTCGTCTTCCTGTTTTCTCTCTAGGCACTTGTTAAGAAATGTTTGAAGGCAATGAAGTGTTAAGAGACTGAGATCTTGTTAAAATAGCAGAGGGGCAGCTGTTGGAGGGGAGGCAAAGAAGAAAGTAAGGAACGCATCTGAAGAATCTTTCTTTCCAAGGAAGATTAAAAGCACTTCAATTTGAGGAAAAATAAATGTCCTTTCAGATCTTCCTGTTACACACTTTAAAATCAAATGAGGCAGAAAATTTGTTTGGCTGCTTCTATGAGCATCAGGCTTTTATGTCTGCATTGGGACACTGGACCTGGTATGCACATGCCCAGGCTAATTGCACTGGTAATGGTCCCATGCAGCAACTGGATCCAAAACTGGATGGATATTTAGGAATAATGGATGTACTCATAGTAACTGGGATTGGCTAAAACCAGGATAAAGCACTCAAATATCTTGGTAGCAGTGGGTGAGACATTCAATTTTGATAAAGACGTTTTGCATTAAAAAGGCCTCTCTTTCCTCAATAATTAATCAACTTCTATATTTATTGCTCAATAGCCATCACTCAGCTCTGGTTAGGCATCTTCAGAGGTGCCTTCTCCCAGTGCTTCTGCATTCCCTGCAATCTTCCCAAATGCTGTAAGCAATGGGTTCAGCTCAGCTTTAACTGTGAGGGATAAAGGCAGCAGCTCTAAAGCAGAGCAGTAGTGTCTCTGTGCTGGTGTTTGCTGGCCTGGTAGGGGCTGAGCTCAGGCTGTGGGTGTGTCTGGGAGCACCCAGCCAGGCTCTGCAGGGCACAGTCCTGGGATGAGGCAGTGCAGCTGGTCAGAGCCTGGTGCTGAGCACACCAGGGTTGTGGGTGTCAGCCCCACTTGGCCACTCACTGAGATCCTGGTGGGTCCCTTCCAACTCAGAACATTCTGGGATGAGAATCTGTGATAAGAAGGCTGCAGTTGGATTATCCCAGTGACTGTGGGGCTGAGCACAGGCAGCAGCTGCAATTGTTCACTGCAGCTCCTCTCAAATAAGAACCAGTTTATGTTTGTCCTCCAAGACTGGCACAA
The DNA here is from genome assembly GCA_013400955.1 of Drymodes brunneopygia. Lineage (NCBI taxonomy): Eukaryota > Metazoa > Chordata > Aves > Passeriformes > Petroicidae > Drymodes > Drymodes brunneopygia. The sequence continues at coordinate 433,276 of VZTZ01013606.1, forward strand.
GGGCAAGTGCCTGGGATGTCTCTGTTTGTGTTTGCCACATATGAAAGGAAGGGGCAGGTTCTCCACGGGTCCAGCCCACTGGTGCCAAACAGGAAAGGACTGCCTGGCCTGTGCTCTGTCCCCTTCTGCTCTCTCTACCTGTGTTCTGTTGGATCTGGTGCTTTTTTGGACCCTGTGTGGAGCTGAATCTTTTTGTTAACCCAACTGAAAGTTAACCTCCCCTACCAAAAAGAGGTGGTCTTTGGTTTGGTTTTGGTTTTCAGTTGGTTTGGTTTGGATTGGTTTTGGCAGAATTGCCCCAGAGCTGGCTCAGCACAGGTTCCAATGAATTGAGAGTTGGAGGGAGGCAGGGAGCAGGACCTTTCCCTTCAGAGCTGCTGTCTCAGCACTTGGTTCCTGCTCTGGGAAGAAGGGTTAACAAGGAACGTTTGTTAAATGAAGTGTCTTGGTTTTTGTGAAATTATTACAAGTTACCAGGGCAATCTGTGGAGCAGATATCCTGTGCTGGGAGCAGATCTGAGCTGACTCTCTGGGGAGGTGGCAATACACCTTTACTCTTGAAAAACTGCTAATGTGTGTGCAATGTTAGCTCGTTTCATGGTTTACAGGCACGGATATTGAAACAATTCCATTAGATTGCATGTGATTAAAGACATTTTGCTCTAATCTGTGTGGATTAGGAGGATAGATTTAAGAGTTTGAAGGGGGAAGCTAAAAATATGGAAGGGGACTTATTAATATTTGAAGTACAGACTGCCATTCATTCAGCTGTAAGGCTTTGGGATCCCAAGAAGCCCCTGTTTCATTTGCCAACAGCATGCAGATGGGAAAGTCTGCTTACAGATGCATCATGTTCTGTGGGAGACTTAGTGGGAATGTTTGCCCGGACTTTTAGTATTACTCATATATAGTTCTTATTTAGATTGGATTTTAAGCAAGAAATCTGCCTCCATTCTAGTCTAGTTTGCATTTCAGGGTTTACTTGTACACATGCTAGTACAGGTTGAGCTGATTCCATTGAAACCCTGCATGGGATGTGGGGATGGAGCAGGCACAGGGGCTGAGCTGGGCTCCTGTCCCACCCCAGCTGGTATGAGCACACAGGTACAGATCACCAAACTGTGCTGGGACAGCCCATGGCTCTGAGCCCCTCGCACCAGGGAGCCACAGGGGACATCTGGCAACAACCTTGTAACCAGACCCTCAAATCAAAGTACCCTGAACTCTGGAACTCTGCAAAACCCCCAAAGATTGGCTGATGTGCACCTTGATAGGCAGAGATACAGATATCCAGGCAGCTAAAGAATATCCTGGCATGTGTTCGTGTTGATGGCTTTGAAAATGATAATGGTGTATTTTAGGGACTGAATTGAGCCATTTAAATCATCCAGCCTGACTTCTGTAACATCAGAGTTTTTCCTTACATTCTAATTGAGAAAAAATATATCTTTTAGCTATAAGGTTCAATCTGTCACATCCCCCAAGAGGGCTGCTCACCCACAAACTGTCCTTAGTCTTAGAAGTGCATTTTGTTGTGCTGATGCCTTTCAGTCGAGTTGGCAAGTCCATAAAATTGGCTTTGATGTTCAACCCAATGTGCTAAATTGAGCCTGGACTCTGAAAACATTGCCAAAGAAGGGCACAGAGGTGACCTGGCTTAAAATTGGGCTTCCCCTTAAAAAAAAAAACAAAACCAACAACCTAAAAACCCAAAACAGACACACAGAAAGTCCCAAGTAAAGAAAAAACACACACAAAAATTATTGCTGTCTAGTTTACACATGATCTCAGCCAGTCCATGTATGGTTGCTATAGTGTTGCTAACACAAGGGGATCAGGAGTACTGCTACTTCTTTTCTGGTTGAGCAATAAAATAATCCAAGTTGGGGTATGAGTAGTAATTTTCTGCTACTACTTTTCCGGTTGAGCAACCAAATAATCCACGCTGGTGTACGAGCAGGAACTTCTAAGCACACAACTGAAAATGGATTTATCAAAATCCTCAATTAAAACAAACCCTCCCCTAGCCTCAAATATGAAATCCTATTCATTGGCAAAACTCGTTAGCTCGTCAGTTTGTTAAGTATTCCCAGGACTAAACTCACACTGCCAAAAAGGATAACGCAAAGTGCAGAGTTTTAACAAAGCCATGAGAGGGATGGAAGTCCTTCTTTCTCTTGCTAATGTATTTCCAGTACTGTTTTGCATCCTGATGACTCTGGGGAGCACAGTCTGCAGAGTACACGATTAAGCATTATCACTGTGGTTTCAGAGCCATCCTGTTACACTGAGCAATAACTCATTTTCCAGCATTGTGCACACCAATATTGCTGTCAGGGCTGGGAGCCTGACCCTGGCACGGGCACTGCAGGGCAAGGGGAGCCATAAACCAGCAATAACCACTGTGAGCACTTTCACACTTGGTAAAGCCAAAAAGGCCTGTGGACTCAAACTGCAGGCCTGTCACAGGCTGGGCAAAATGAGGCTGTTCTGTTACTCCAAGGCATTTTGGTTTATGGTTCTAGTTTTCTGTGGGTTTATAAGACAGTCTTATGTTTTCCTGGAGGCACCACTTTAATTTTGAGGGCAAATCATGCCCAGTGTTGGATCCGTCTGTTTAATGAGATTGCTCCAGGTAGAAGTTGCTCCCTGTTAATTAAAACATTCACTTAAACTCAAACCTGAAGTACTGTTTGGAAGCAGCTGCTGGGTGTGGGTGTGAGAGGGAGGCTGAGGTTGGTGGGAAGGTGCAGCTTTGGGGCAGAAAGAAGTACAAGAACCTTTACTCTTTAAATCCCTGCTCTTTCACACTCCCTGTTGGGCCACCTCACATGCAATGAAATGATGCCTGAGATGTCAATTGACAGAGTGTTACAGGGGGCTCTTGCTGCTCATAATCCCTAGACACAAAACTGGAGACCTGGTCCCCACTTCCCAAACAGGCAGGAATGTTTTCATTACTATGTTAATTCAATCTCTCCTATAATAGTGATACTTTAATTGCTCCTCTGTTTTCCTCAGACATAATCCAATTCCCTTTGGCCTCCTAGTTTATCCACACATTAATTGGGTTATTGCCTTGTAAAACAGAAGGGCAAATATATAGCTTAAATTTCACGACAGAGTTAATAAGCACGACTGAGATTTTTAAAGTGCCCTAATGCAATTAGATGCCAGGCTCCCAGGAATTTCAGTGGGATCTGGGTGCTTTCCTGCATCACACTTCTTGGAAATTCCCATCCCAGATATGTAAGAAAAGCTATATTTCTTTACTGTGTATTGAGTACTTCAGAGTTTCTCCTTTTCTACCTGAATTCTTGATCCTACAGCCTCTAATCCTGTAAATCTGCTTTTGATTTAATCTACTAAAATTCCTTTTGATTTCCTTGATTAAGGATTGTGGGGTCAAAGCCTTTGAAGTACAGCTGAAGGCTTTGAAGTATAAAACAAGCAGGCACAGGGCTTGGGGGACTGGTGAAGGGACACCCAGGTTCTCACATTCAGGACTGCAGTCCCTGTCAAAGGTGACTCTGTGCTTCCCCAGGCTTGTGGCTGCAGGACTAATGTCCATCCTCTGAAATCTGAGGGAGCTGCTGAGTAACAGCCTTGTTCAGCAAACACAGAAAGCTCTGAAGCTTTCCCATCTCCCCAAATCACCTTGCTGTGGAAAGGAGCTTATTCTGTCCCAGCCAGGTCTGTGCTGGTTATCCAACACGGAGCTGTCTCTGAGCCGCTCCCGTCTCATGGGCACTTCTGTCCTGTGAACTTCTGTTAACTGTGTCAAGAAGCACTGGGCCAGGATAGCAGCAATGAAAATTATTAGAAAAAACCAGAGGACTGTCAAGGATGGCCTTAATTCATTTTGACTTGAACAGTGCAGTGGAACACCAGGACTGAGCACACTGTGAAGACCTTCCCCCCTTCCTTTCCTATTTCAAGCACCACTCGTAGCAGCAGGATCAGAAATAACCTTCACTCATAATCAAACACATCCTGCAACCCCTTCAGCTGGCTGTTCTGGGAGGCAGCAGGTTGCAGCAGAAGGGGAGATGGCTGCTGCACCCTCCCAAGAGTTCCTGGTGACACCAGGCTTGGGAAACCATGAGCGAAGAGCCACCATTGTGACAAAGCCTCTGTCAAGGAAAAGCTTGGGCTCTCACTGGCCTGGAGTTTGAATCAAACGGCATAGAAGGCAATAGGGAATGATCAAAGGGTGAATACTAATGATAAGAACATGGCATTAATTCATGGAATATCTACCATGCCCTCCCCACAGCACACCTGTGGAGTGGCAGTGATCGATTTTCTTCAAGCTGCCAAGGGAGAAGTAAGAATTGATGAAGCAACACATGCTGTATCTTTAAAATATGGAGTGAATAAAAGTGACAGGGATCGTTTTGCTGTGATCAGTTTCTACATAAAAACACTTTCCATCCAACCTTACACAGTGTAGGTGTTATAATGGCCAGGGAAAAGCAGACATTTCATAGAGCGTTACATGAGTTGCTAAAAATCAGAACTAGAAATAAGTCAATAATGTGCAAATAGTGGAAGAGAGCTGGGGGCAGGTGCTCCTCTAGCTCAAGCAGGGACTGAAGACCCATGGCTGAGCTGGAACTTCTGAGTCCTGGTGAATGCAAAGCAAGATGTGTTTTGGTAAAAAATTCTTTTCCTTATTGGAATATTTCTTGTTTAAAATAATGTATGGATTTAGAATCAGTCTCAAGCAACTTTCACTGACATGTGAACTGAGGTTTTTCAGGAAGTGCTATGTTCCTAACCTCAGTGGCCAGAGGGACAATGAACATCCTGGTTCACTTGGGTGTGTCATGGAGCACAGTGTTTGCTTTTGCTTCTGACTATTCCATGAGGAAAATCAGCCCTATTGCTGGCTGGGCTTCCAAAGGGCCTGTTGAGAAAAAATTACTTGTATCTGGAAAGTGTCCTGTGTAAGAATATAGACATATGCTATCCTAGGTGGGCTGATCAAAGTCTCTGGAAGGGCTGGATTCTCCATCAATTACAGACAAATTCACAATATTTTAAAGGTACAGTTGTCCAAACAAGCTGTGAGCTTCATGTGGAGTGTTTCTGATCTCTTACACCACATTGGCTATGACTGTCATGAGTATCATCTTAAAGTCTACAAACAAATCTTGTGTTGTGTCTTTCATTTCCAGGAAACACCTTTAATTTAAATAGAAAAAGTCTGGGTAGTTAAAGCAAGCAAAATGCTGTAGTGAGGAATGTGCCACCCAGCTGTGATTGTGCTGAGTGCCGATGTTTCCTTTCTCCCTTCCCAAGAAAGTAAAGGAGTTCCAGTCTCGTTTCAACCCGGTTCCAGCTCCCAGAGCTCTCTGTGCCCATTTCCCCCGTGGCTGCTGTGGCTGGAGGCGTTCAGCTGTGTGTTTATAGAGAGGGAAGGGTTCAGCTGCCTGGGCTGGATGCACAGACAGCAGCTCAGGAGCACCTGAGCCAGCCTGGCCCAGCACAGACCCAGAGAGTGGAGCTGTGCCAGCCTGTCTGGGCTCAGCCTTTCCTGGGCACTGCTGCTCCTGCTGGAGCCTTGGCCGTGGTTTTGCCCCTCTCAGCTCAACCAGCCAGCTCGTAGGGACAAGGGGTGAGTTTTCCCCAGGGGAAACTTCCCTGCCATTTCATTTGGGAAATAATAAAAATGAAACATGGAGATTTTCCCTGCAGTGTGGTGGATTTAGAAAAGACAGAAATGGCTGCAGCAGTTCTCTGTTAAATGCTCACTGCCACAGGGGAAGAGATGCTGTGGCTGCTAAATTTGGGGTGGATTAAAACTCCCTTGTAGTGTAGGGCAGAGTGTTTTCATTTGGAGCTTGGAGTCTGTCCAAAACAGAAATGCAGAAATACAGAACAAGCTGTGATTCTGACAACTGCTCAGTCCTGTCCTTCCATCCGTTCTCCCTGTACAGAAAAACAACACAAGTTTTGGTCTCAAGCCCTTGGTCTTGCTTTTCTTTTTAGCCAAGCACTCGTTTCAGGTAAATGCTACCACCAAGTTCTATTTCCTGAAAATCCAGAAGCCCACAGATTGATTTTGGGAGATTTTTTTCTTCATTGCAGACTTCAGAGTTTACATGAGAGGCCAGGATAGACTCGTTGGGTTTTTTAGTTACAAAAGTATCTTTAAAAATGCCTTTTATAGACTCATAATCTTTATTTGTTGTTGGTCTTTTCTAATACCTTTTAGGATTTACTAGCTGTGTATATAGAAAACACCCTAAAATCTGATAATCTGTAATACTTTTACTCAGGCTTTTGAGTTGATTGCACCTCATGAGACTTGGTGACATCTTAAGTGCTTCATTGAAACTACAGCTATAAGATGATTATTGCTTGGTTATTGGCTTTAAATATAACAGTGGCCACCACGGTTTAAAACCATTGCATGCATTAGAAAGGGGATAAAATATATTGATTACACTGGAATTTATTCACAGTTCTTTAAGACTGCACTGTGCCCAGATGAAGCAGGAAAATGCTGATCTTGCTGATAGGAGCTGAGCTCCCATCAGAATCAGACCCCCAGAAACAGCCTGAGATGGGAGAATCAAAAAACCACTTGAGCTGCTGCTGTTGTCCCTCTTACCTCAGTGGGATATGGGCTCCAAATTCAAAGAAGTAGAATGAAGTACAGCCCTGAGTTCCTCAAACTGATTCCCAAATGACCAAGAAGTCATGGAGGATTGGGTGTTTTCCCCCAGGGAATTTCCTGGTTTGCTCTTTATCTTGGCCCCATTCCCTGTAGAAGAGCTGCATGGACTGAATGGTCTAAAACCTTTAAGATCAGCAAGAAATTGGCCAGCACAGATGGGAACTGTCACTGAGTCCTGTCACTAACTTTGAACAGGTAATGTTAGATCTCAGGAGTAAATGAGAAGGCTTAAGGGAAATGTGGTGCTTAAAGAACTTTATTGCTTACATTCTGTAACACTGATTTTGGTTAATAGCTCTCTAATGCTGAAGCATCATATCCAGATCAGAGGGAGCTCCACACACGAGCTACACAGAGACCCCAGAGCTCACTCTAAGGCACACAATCATAAAATAATTTGTGTGGTTTTAAAAAATAGGATGGCAGAAATGAGAAAGGGGGCAAAGGTGTTAAAAATGCAGGTATGGATTATCTTTTAGCTCTGTTTCAGTGAGGCTCAGCTGTGCTATGTGCTGTGTGTTCAGAGGTGTCAGTCTGGGTTGTTAACCTGGCACTTTGAATGGAGTTGCTGAAAATCTGGGGTGATGAAAATTGTGATGTGATGCAGATTGAACCACTCCTTTGTGTGCCATGGCACAATTTCCTGGCCCAGAAGGACCATCCAAGGCTGAGAGGGCATTTGTCTCCCAGGGATGCACAGACTGTAACTTTGCCATCCACAAGTGCTCTGTCACTCTGAAAAATTAGCCCTGTGCCTGGCATGAGATGTGAATTCCCCTTTGTACCAGCTGGTGCAATGCAAGGCTCAGGACTGCTCTGGAGGGATCTGTGAAGGTGGCAGTAGCAGTGGAAGCTTTATCAGTTTTTTCAGATGTGTAGGTAAACGAGTTGCACACTCTGTGACCTTGAGCTGAACACCACCACTCTCTTTACAGCCTCAGCATAAACCTTATCAGGACCACGTGAAAAAAAGCATTATCACCTTTAGGAACTGAGTGGGCTGAGGGCTGTGATCCTGAGCTGTCCTGCAAGCCAAATGCAGCTCTGCTTTCCCTGGCCACAGCCAGCCCAACTCCCGAGAGATTAATGAGCCAAATTCTGATCTCAGTTATATTTGTGGACTTGTCCCATATCCATCCCATATAAATCAGCCTTACTCTGCTCAGGAAAGCCAGCTGGGTTTTGGTCCCAATTAAGTCAATGGGAATGCTGCCATTGACTGCAGTGAATTTGGGTTTCATTTGGGGTTGAGAGCTTACAGTCTCATTTAACTGTTTCCTACTGGAAAAGGCAGTATTGTCCCAGAGCGCAAATAAATATTTGGCATCCTCTAAGCAAGGCAGCTCTCATGTAAAGGTGCATTGCATTTCTCATAAAAACTGCTGCAATATTTGGTTGGCCAGGATGCTTCTCTTTCATGCTGAATCAAGGGCTCTAATAAGCATGATGACAAAATATGAGGAATTCTATGTAATTATGGCAACGGCACCACCTGCCTCTAATTAAGCTGCCAAAACATTTGGTCTAAAATGATGCAATGTATAAAAAAAAAATTATATCCAATATTTTGGCAATGCAACAAGAAGCTGGCTTTCCTCACATAATTATCTTTAACAAAGTGTTGTTAATCTGATTTTTGATTAATAGACTATTTAATCTTATAGCAGGCTGACAAGACTCTGATCTGCCTCTGGTTCAAGTTTTTTCCACCAAAAAGCCTAAGATTTGTAAGAGTTTTAAGAGATATACTTGTATAAAAAACATTAGATTTTCTTATTATTTTCATTGTTCTTCATGAGAGCCCCAAAGGTTACATTCTCTGAATTCACTGAACTTTTAAGCCTTTCATTAAATTGGAAGCCAGAGGAAAAGCTCTTTTTTTTTTCCCCCCCCTCTTCCTAATTCCTTGTACAGAGAAGTCACTGGTATGACTAATTGGGGGGAGGAGGGGTGCCCAGAAACCTGACAAGCTCTGCACATTTTAGAGCTGCTGGTCGGCTGGCAGAAAGTGTCAGCTTTGTGGACTGCTGTGATGCCCCGGGGTGTTTGGTGGCTAATGGTCTCTCCCTAGAAGTGCTTCTCTAGTTGGATTTAGTGACAATGAGGAGGGGAATAAAATGTGTAACAACAGCAAAGCAGCCCAACCGCTTTTCCAGGACTTGTGTGGCCATTTGGGTTTCAGAGCTGTTAATGTAACCTGGCATGTTAAATCAGACATGATCAACACTGTAAAAGAGCCAAGCATACCAACAGTACAGATGGGTGGCAGATAATGAAAGCAGCCGTGGCTGAGCAGTGTAAAACTGCTGATCAAACCACGTTAATATGTGGGTCTTAGAACTCTGAAAATCAGCGTTTGAATATACCAGGATGCAAACAGGTAACTGTGTATTCACTGTAGGTGCCATCTATTAAAAACATGTTTTTAGCAACTTGCTTGTGCCTTGCCCTGGGTGCCTTAAATGCGTGATTTTTCCACTGCCTTGTGCCCCCTGTAACAATGGGTGACTCCTTGAAGTGAGTGTAAATAGTTTCTGCCAGATGCAGTTTGGTGTCTGTTGTCTCACCCCGTTGCATTTCTTTCCCATAGCAGTGTCTGGGCTGGGTTATCTACTCCCACTCCAGCTGCAAAGTCTGGAAAAGTGATGAGTTTTAAAATTCAGAGGAGTTTCAAGAAAGTCCAAGAACTTGACAGCTCTGGGCTATTTGAAAAAACGACTGTCAATTCAAAAGATTTGTTTCAATTTTCTCATCCTGAAATGATGATAATGGCAATGTTCTTGTATCTGCTCTATTGCTGGGCCAGTGCTGAGGTTTCAGCATTTGAGAAAAGGTTTTCTGGTGCAGCTCCCTGCTCTGACAGCAGAGATTTGATGACATGAGTGATACTCCCTTTGGAGGTCAGACAACCTTTCTGTCTGTGTGCTCACACCCCCTTCAGAGCTGGGTGCAGAAGTCCATTTGTTATCTCCAGGCTGCCTTTGTGGAAGCAGTAGGTTGGTTTTGTAGCAAAACTTAACAGATTTGCTAAATAAAAACTGAGTTGGTGAGTGGTATCTTGACCTGCCAGGTGTGAGGCTGCAGAGTGAAACCATCTCCAGATTCCACCTCCTGCCCGCACTGGAGATGTGGAGCATCCTCAGTAAAGGCTTCCTGTACTGCTGCTGATAAGGAGAGACAATGAGGGCCAAAGGTCTCACTGAATGCTGACAGAGTGTGTGAACCAAAACCCCAACAGGGTGAGTGTCCCACACGATCTGCTGAAGCAGCAGGAATTTGAGGTTACCTGCTGTTCACTGGCACACCAGACAGCAATAAAAGCCAGGATTCCATTGATTCCCAAATCTTGCCAATAGACTGCCCTGCTTCTCCAAAACAACAGGAACAAACCCTAGGTGACAACCTCACCTCTATTACACACTGGACTGGCAGATTAGATGCTTATGACTTCTTTTTTTTTTTCCCTCCACTCTCTATCCTATTTATCAAATAAGTTTTCAGATGCAGATTTGGGAATACCCTGTGTTTACTTTTAAATGCACTTGGTAACATTTGTTTTCTTAAAAACTTATCCAAGGACTGAACAAATGGGCTCCTGAGCCAGTCTATAGAAGGAGGTGGCTAGGGTCAGTTTAATATTTGCCATGATTAAAGTACACAGTGCTGAGTAAATACAGAGAGGAATTATGTGTTATTTGACTAGCTTCTAATTACGGTGAGCTCTTCCTGACTGTGCTTCCTTTTTAAAAGATGAAAGTCAGATCCCTCAAAATTCTCATATTTAGTTCCTTTGGAAAAAATGGTCTGGTAAATAAAACAAGTATTACTGCTCCAGTTTGTATCATGCTTCTTTTGCATGCTAATCTGAAGTTCCCCTGAGATAATTTGACAAAAAGGCCATTAATGCAAATTTAAGCGTGACCTAGAAAGGACTTATTTTTCATGTACCACATTGATTCTGTGCTATTGTTATTTGTTCTTCTTTGTTTTAAACTGCCTGGTGTTTTGGAGTTGCCTTTCCTTCTTTTTATTTCCGTTTTTTTACTGATGATTATAGTAGCACAATGCAGAAGAAATACATTGCTTTCAAATAAAATGCTCGAGTCAGATATGAAAGTGTTGCATGTAAAGAACAGAATTCATCTGGCAAACACTTGATATAGTTTGGGAAAACTATTTTTGTAGGCAATTAAAGAAAGTTGACTTTAATTTCTTTCATTTTACTGGAGAACTTGTGTGTAAATTTGCATTATAGATTCCTGAGCTTTCCTGGAAGGTGTGATCTCAAAGCCCTTCATTGCCCAGCCACGCCAACTGACCAGCAGAATTAAGTAAATGCTAACAAACCAAAACCATTTCAGATGTAAAGATTGAACATTCTCTTTTCTTCAATTGTTTGTTTCAGTAATTTCTAGGCATAACATAATTTTTGGGAACTCTGGCATTTGTGTAAGTTCTGGGTTTGGTTATACCTTGTGAGGAATAAAAAGGTCAGAGCTACCTGCTTCCCTTTAGCCCGTTCCAGGTCACTTCGGGGCTTGTACTATTTTTATAATATAATATATATGGAAATAGAGTATGTAACATTTCCCAAAGGGATCTCAAAGCACTGTGCCATCCTTTTTCACTAAGTCATTGAAAAATACGTAGGAAAAGCAGATCTAGCTGGTTTCCAGATAAAATGTGGCTTGTTAGTCTGTTGTAGTAGAAACCTCTCTGAGTCAGTGGGATTTTCCGACTTTGGGCTGGGAGTGGCAGAAGGAAAACCTTTACACTCCCCGTAGCTCCCGACGGCGCTGGGAGGGCATCGCTGGTGCTGCCCCGGGGACGCGCACACAACTCGCTGCCGGGTGAGTTCATATTTCTGCTTTCCAGGTCGATACGTCTACTTAATATTCGGCTGGAGAGAATGCAAAACACTTCCTCGTGTGGCGCAATGGGGACAGCGCTCAGTCCTGAGGCGGAGGGAAGTTCGGTGCCTCGGGGTTCCGGGGTAATTGAAGCGAGCGCTGGCGGAGCTGCGGGTCCCGCTGGAGCCGGGGCAGCGCCGCCCCTGCCCTGCCCTGCCCTGCCCTGCCCTGGCCCGGGCGCGGTGCCAGCCAGCGACACACGCTGACACCGTGCCAGCTCCTGCTGCAAGAACGCATCCAGTGTCCAGCCCGCTTGACCCCCCGTCTGAGTAACTTGTTTTGCCATTTGTCACTGCCAAATGTTTCTTTATTCTGCCTCAGTCACTTGGTTTGCCACTCATTTGACTCCCTGCATAATTAACTTTGCCAGCCAATTGACTCGCTGTGTAATTATCTTTGCCAGTCACTCTGGTCTGTGCATATTAATCACGGTGTGTAATGGGCCTCGGGGCAGGCTGCAGCTCGGCGGGGCTGGCAGCAGGTGCTGGCCAGCCCTCGCACCCACCGGCGCTGCCTGGCGCACGCAGAGCCCAGGGGCTGCCGGCGCAGACGGGACCGGCGGGGCCGGGCCGGCAGCAGGGCTGGGACAGCTGCAGAGACACGCTGCCACTTGCTGCTTCTCTTCCATGACCCGAATTTAACTCCGCTTCCCAGCAGTGCCCCCTCCAACCCTGCCCCTCCTCATTTAATTGCTCTCATTTCGTATCTCATCCGCCCGTCTTTGTCGGCGTCCCTGACACATTTCCCCATATGCTTTATCATCCTCTGCTTGTGCAGCCCGAGCTCTTTGCTCCCCCAACAACCTGCAAGGCGACCACAAATTCTTTGTTCAGCTTCAACTGGGGGGCTGTTTCGGCAGGATGCCTTGGAAAAATTATCTGACTTAGAGTGACAAGTGTGAAGAGCAGTTGCAGACAGTTTATACATCCTCCTCGGGGAAAATAAACCTGTTAGTGTGAGCCATATGCTACAAAGAAGTGGCTCTCGGCCACGCAGCTGAAACACTGGAGCCCTTCCTTGACTCTTTGTCTGCTTGTCTATTTGTCTTCAAAGCAGGAGCCCCTTACAGCTGACACTTCTTAAGTCCTGTTTGCCAAATAGCTGTGGACTTTGTAAATAATGCAGATAAAAGTTTTGGATGTTGTCAGGAGTAAATAATACCATGTCTCTAATCGCAGGATAATGTACTTTGGAAAACTATCCTGCCTGCCTGCATTTCAGAGAGGGTTGTTTTTCTCCACTGTTGCACTTTGCCTTAAATCTTCCTAGTCTGTACTTTGTTCTGCCCCTTCTGTCCAACTTCAGTCTAGCCCCTGTATTGCTTGATTAAATTCTGTACAACTTCATTCCCTACTGGATATGCTTCAGCTCTAAAAACATGATTCAGCAGCAAAACCAAAGACTTCCAATCTAATTTTCCCAGATGGTGTTTTCTAGTTTGCCTGGACTGATAAAAATCCATTGCTAGGATTTTGGCCTATTCTGCATCCTTGTGTGTTGACTGGTTATTTCATAGTCCAGTTATCCTCCTTGCTTAGAGGAGCTTGTAAAGAGCTTTTTAAAATCCTCTCCCATTGCTCAATGTTTTGCATCTGTATGTAACCAACAATGCCTCGTAGAGCTTATTTTTCTGAAGTGTCAAGGAATATAAACTCCCAAATGCATTTCTGAGATAAAAAGGCACAGGTCTGTATGGTGCAATCAAGAGTGGTGTTGATATCTCACCTAATTTTAGTTGAGCTGCCCAACAGGAGCTTTCCTGGGTTATTATGGCTCGAGCCTGAGGGGCTTCAGCCCCTCTGTCCAGCCCCGTGCAGCCTTGCTCAGAGGTTTCTCATGGACCTGGACACGGTGCCCTGTGGGGTGAGTGATGTGAATGTTCTGCTCCTGTCAAAGGGAGAAAAGTGTTCCCCCTAATCCCAGTTTGTCTTTCAATCTCCAGCCTTTACATTCCCTGGCATGCTCCTTGGAGAGCCTGAATTATTGTTGGTAGTGGTTTTGTTTTGCAAGAGTACGAGTTCCTTGGCTGACTAATGCACAGACAAATCATCTGTCCTGGCTTGGTCTTCCCTTCACTTCTGCATAACAAAAGGGAAAGGAGCGATCCCATCTCAGCTGTCCCGTGCTCTCACGCCTGCGTTCCAGTCTGGGGCAAGATAAAGGAGCTCTGCTGGGAAGACATCTGAAGTTCACAATCTGGAGCCTTTCTTCTGAAGTTTAGCAAATTTTTTTTCTTTTTCAGAAAAAAATAATGAGTTCATGTGTGAAGTATGACTGCTGTTTATTACTATTTTTTTTCCTGAAGTGTCTCTGCTCTGCCTCTCCCGACAGCTTTGAGCTGCAATGAACCCACTCAGACCTGCACCAAGAGCCAGTTCTGGCTGGTGCAGACAGCGAGGCTGATGAAATTCAAATTCAGCACAGGAAGTGACACGACTGGAGCAAATTCCTCGGCTTGATATTTAAGAGCAAATAGAACATCATTGGTGGTTTGGCTGGGGCTGCTGCTGTTTTGGACTAGGCTTGGGTCAGTGGGAAACACAGTGACAGAGGGGATGTGCTGATGAAGCCTCACGTTACCTGCTCAGGGACAGTCTGGGGGACAAGGGCACAGCTTTGCATTTTCCCCAGGTCAGTCCCTGCCTTCATGGATGTACAAACTCAGGGCTCTGTGCACAAGGAACTCCAGCAGAAAGGAGGAAAGAAACCCAGTCCTTGCACCGAGCTCTGGCTAAAGATTAACCTTGCTGACTAATTGAATGCTGGGTATGAAAAATGTTAAAACAAATAGACTGAAAAAACAGGGCTGTATTTTTCCTCTCCACTGGCTGATGGAGGGCAGTGTTGCCACCTGTTTGGGCCAACATTTTTAGATATTAAATAAATCCAGTTTCCTTCTCTGATACAGTACTGGGAAGTTAATTCAGCTCTATTAGAAAAGTCTACAGCACAAAGTGAGCCAATAACAGCTTTGAGTATGTCCTTACAGCTATGTTTCACACCCACCCAGAACACAGAGATAACAGTGTTTACTATCACTTTGTAACTCTGGATGACTAAATCAAAAAGTAATGAAACTTGGCTGCCTGCTGTGTTCCTCTTCTCTCTTTCATTTATTCATTTTTCTGTAAAAGAGCCCAGGGTCTGTGATCCCCTCCTCTGGGAAAAGCAGGAATAGGTTCCCCTCTGGGGAAAGCCTGGCTGCATCTGGGGAGATGTGGAGGCACAGAATGGTGTTCCTGGGGGATTTCAGTGACAGAGTGGGCTTTGCTCAGCACTCTGAGTTCAGCCTCCTCACTGAACAATCCTGCCACCCTCCAAACCCAGTGCAAGATCCCTCTCTTTACCTGCACTGACAACAGATTGTCAGAGAGAGAGAAAAAAGAGTCAACAGTAGAGGAAGGAAACAGGGATGCTGTTGGAAATCATTGGCCTTTGAAGACCTTTTTTAAGTCTCTCTATTATTGCAAAGATGAGCTTGCTATAAACTCCCGAATGGACAGACAGAGCCTGATGTGCAAGAGAATGGGCCTGAGACAGTTTTCTATTATCTGGGAAATTTCTGTCTTAATAGAAGCTTTCAGAGCCAGCATGAGTGTTGAGCTCTAAAATTATGCCCCCACAGGAACATAGTGTGTTCTGATGGAAAAAGCAAATAAATTGTGTTTTATGATATTGGACACACACAGTATTATACTGCTGGTTCTCAAGTCACACAGACTCCATCAAAGACATTGAGCCTAAATGTCTTCTGTGGCAAAAATCAAAATCACTTTCTGTTCTCACGGAGAAAATACTAATATGGGGCAATACATAGTGAAGGTGGCTGCTGTGTTCATCTTGCAGAGCTCTGCACAGAGTTTTCTTCTCCTCTCTTCTGCTCAGCCCTTTCTACTCTTATGCACACATTTTTCTTTTCATTTTTCTTTTGACAGTATCTACTTACTCAGCCTGTAAGTGTGAGAAATCAATGTTTACATAATTTGAACCAGTCAAAACTAATTAAAGCAAACCATCACCTTCCAGGCTGGGCTGAAATGGAGAGCAGTCTTTGCCCCAGTGCACACACACCCCTTCAGTCCCCTGCCTGTCACACAACAGGATAAAATGGTAACAAATCAGGATGTCAACTTGGATGAAGTTCTGCTACCACACTGCTACTCTGTGCTGTTATTTCAGCCATCAGAACAGAACTCTCTCCACAGTCAGACCTGTGGTTTACGAAATGGATTTTGTACTTCCAGTCTTGCCACTACTTTATTTACTTTACTACTTTCTTTACTTGCCACTTGTGGGTGGTGCCTCCTTTGGGAATGCTGGCTGTAGCTTCCATTACTGGCTGCACTATTTATCATATTTCCACATTATTTTATTTTCTGCCAATGGCAATTGTATTATAGCAATGGATTATTTACCTCCTTTCAGCTTAAGTATGATCTATATATTTCAGCTCAGCTTAATAGCCCTTACATTTACTGTGCATTTTTGAAGGTTTTAATCAGATGTATGCTCCAATAATTCCTACAACAATATTTATTTTTCTTCCAAAACCTAGGATTCAATAAAGAGGCTGCCTTCATGTTTTACAGGTTTTTAAAAGGAAAGAATCTCAGGAGCAATTTTTGGTGTTACACTTTTTAAAAATCTGCAATTAAGGGAATATAATTACTTTTCACCTTGTGTTCTGTTTGCTTTCTGCATTCCACTTCTGTGTTTGGGGTATGAATCATGTTTTATTTCATAGTTGGAAAGCAGGCATGGGTGTGCTGCTGATTCCATGTCTGGGCTGTATTTTTGGTAGAGACACTCAGCTGCTACAAATCAACAAAGGAGTCACTGAAGCCAAGTTGGTTTAGATGAGCAAAGGATGTAACCTTTGATCTTCTGCAAGAAAAAGCCCTTGACCCTACTCCTTTGAAAAATCTAATTTCAAACAAAAAGTACATGACTGTCAATCAAACACATACTATTCTCTGGGTGAGGGTTTGCCCTTGCAGGCTTTTTTCCTCCTCCTAGGAATGCAGTCGATAGAATTCAGATAAAACCCTGATAGCTAAGAAAGACCCTTCAGCAAAATGTTTGTCCAGCAGTGTCAGAACTTGCCCCTGGATGATGAGTTGGATCCACCTTTGCCATTCCCTCACAACTCACACGCAATTAGGCAGCTGATTCCAGCACTCCTTGGAACTCACTGAGAGTTTCCAGCCCGGGTCTGCTCCTGCTGATGATCAGTTTGACACTGCTGGAGCAGAGTGGGTCTGGGCCCATCTCTCCCAGGTTACCTGCCTGTGTTCTGTTCTCTTCCCCAAACCTTGGGCTGTGTCTCTGGTGCAATAACTCTGCAGGCTCAGCCAGCTTTCCCTTGAACCTGCTCTGTAATTAACTCTGCTTTAGGTTCTTATCAGTAGATTAACTTACTGCAGAAACATTCTGCATTTCCATAGCTTCCAAGCCACAGAGGAACTTGGCCACAGCCTTGGCATTACTCAACGTGTCAGCTGAAGTCTTAGAAGTTTTCCAGAGCTTTTAATCTTTACTCCTCACAGAATATTGTTCCCTTCAAATAGATGCCATTCCTCCCACAGACACTTTGCCTCGTGGGGATCTAAAGCAGGCTGGGTTGAGTAAAGACCCATTTCACACATGGAGGAAAACACAAGAAAGATAAGGCCTCTAAATATAAACCTCCATTTAGAAGGATAACAAAGCCCATGCTTAAATCCATTCCTGTTGTAATTATTGGTATTATGAGAGCTATAGAAACTCCAGCCCCATTTGTACTTGATGTTGTACAAATATATAATGAGGAGGAAGTGCTGTGTCCTGAAAGATTGCCTGGCAAAGTAAGGATAAGGCAACAGGGAGATCCAAGCAACAGACAGGAGCAGGGGAAAGTTGACAAAACCTTTATCTACAGAGGGATTCACTGGTCAAAACAAATTACCTGTTGAACAGCACTGTGGTATCTGTGGGTATTGTGGCATATCCTCAGCCCTAAGCATGTATTTAAGTCTAATTCAAGAAATTAAAGTTTAGCATGTGCTTCAGTGCTTTGCTGAATCAGGGCCATAATGCTGCCACCAGCATTTTAATGCTGGACAGAGATGAGCTAAGGACTGTGTGATATCAGTGACATTCCTCAGCAGCTCCCAAACTGGGGACATCGTGTCCAGCCAGGAGAACTGAAGCCCCTTTCTGTGCTGTGATTTTCAGCTCTGATTAAACCATCTCAATATACATTACCGAGGCCACTGATGTAATAGATTCCTTCCAGAGAAAAAACTGGTAGAGCAATGCTGCCAGGAAACGGGAGCCCTCACACTTGGTGCCTGTATTTATTGTAAATATCCTGACTGAAGTCTTTTGTGTGATAGTTTGAGAAGCAGCTTGTTGTTGTCACCCTCTTCAACTGCACCATTGTCCAAGTCTGAAAAGAAATTGGGATCTCATCTGGGGTGAAAAAAAATCCATCTTAGAAAAGGAGATGAAATACAGTAAAGACAAAAATAGCCTGAAAATGGGTTTTCAGTGGGAAAGTAAGTTTCCTGGAGTTCTTGTCAAAATAATCTTCATCCACAAAGAGTTCTTAAATGCTATGGGATTTTCAGCCTTTTTTTTCTGTAATAGTAGATTCAATACATGAATGCTCATTCCCAAAAGTGGTGCTCTCCCTGACTGTATGGTCACAATGTGACCCCCAGTCCCTTGCTGCAAACAAACCCAGCAGCTTGGCAGCCTTCTAGGCAAGGGGCCAGCTCACCTTACCCTCAGTCAGTTCCCAGAAGCAGCAACATTGAAGGGGAGTTTTGCAGCTGAGGAGGATAAAACCTCTGAATATTTGTGCTGGGCACTTCATCATGCCCTTACCAAAGGAATCCACAGAAAGGAATCCTCTGCTGGAATCAGCAAGCCCCTTGCCCCAGTGCTGCAAATGTGCAAGGCTCCTTTAGGCATGAAAGCAGCTAAAACGTAGACAAAAGAAGCAGTCAGTTTTTTGGCATACTAATAGTGTTAAATGTCATTATACTGTTAAACATCAAAGAAACCAAGCCTGGACCAGAGTTCTGCCCTGCTGAAACCAGCCAGTGGCTGCAGGCTACAGCATCTGGGCAGGCCAGCACTGCCCAGAGGGGCACATCTGCTGCCTGAGCCTGCCTGGGAGTCCTCAGCCACACAACCAGCACCCAGAGCTGCTTTCCAGCTCCTGCTGAAACTTGGGGGCTTTCCCATAGCCCTGACCACTTGCCAGATCCTCATGATGGTGTCAGAGCTAAAGACAAGCAATGTCAGGTAAAATCTGGGGCAAAGATAGGGCTTAGTCACCACAAAGTGCTCCAGACTTTGACCCTGGGGCACGTGGGGACACTGCTCCCGGGATGATAACTGCTGTGGTGGCTGTGGACAGCCACACCGCCCTGTGGCTGCTGACAGGCCTCACCTGGGAAAAATTATCTCAACACCAACAGAAGAGCATAGCTAATTACCAAAATTGAGAGGGGAATGTCTTAGTGAAACCACACAGCTCAGTGGGTGTGCCTTTCAATTTATGGTAAACCCCTCAGTGGAAACATCTTCAATCTGCCCACCACAGGTACCTTTCTAATTAAAGTGACAACATCCCACATACATTTCTCAATATCCAGTGCTCTTTCTCCATTTGCAATGCTGGTTTGGATCCAGGAGCTCCTCATGTGATTTGGTTAAGGGCTGCCTTGGAGTGTGCTCCTTCTCCCTCCAGCCACCACAGCAGCAGAGACCAGGGATGCTGTGACAGGGACTTGCTGAAGCCAAAATGCTGATAGAATTTTGGGCAATTCTGACTTAGTGGAATTAATTCCCTTGTTGAGTCAATAAAGTCTGGATGCTGAGGTTAGCACAGAGTGTCTGAGCCATGTGAGTGAGAACCAAGAGGGTTTCTTAACTGAGGAAACCATGCTGGTGACTGTCAGAGGACACACTTTCCTTTCACAAAAGAGTATGGAATGAATCAGCTGCTGATGAAGAAAAGAGCCCTCTTTGCCACCATTTTTCTTTCTATCTTCGAGTCACATCTGCATGTCAAATGATGAAGAGCGAGAGCCCCACCCGTCCTTCAGAACCCTGCCCTTCCTTTTGCAGCCTGCTGGCAACAGAGGGAATGTGGCTCAGTTGTCCAGAGAGACAGGAGTGATGAAGATGGAGAACATCTGAAGACCAGAGACTTCTCTCTGGATTCCTCCCACGGTGTTTTATAAATTCCACCACCATCCTCCCTCACCTGTGGGAGAAGGTTATGATGTGACAGGGAACAATGCTGTCACACTGCTGGGTGAAGCTGCACCTTTATGTGCCAGTACCAAAAAGTCCTTTTGTAGGAAGGCAGGAATAAGGAGAGATTGGGACACCAATTTAAAAGTATTCTGTTTTTCCTGTGTTTTTGTGATGTTTCTTCATTCTCCCAGGTGTCTCATTAAAAATGAATTAAAATGAGACAATTAGCTGCTACAGAGAATTTACAATGCTGCTGCATCAAAGTACTTTGGAGTACTCACTAAATAACAGCCAAGTAATTGGTACCTATCTCTCCTGCCTGTCATAAAAACAATGGACATGGCGAGGGTCCTGGAGAGATGTGGTCTTTATTGAAGAAAGCAAATGAATGCTTAAAAACACTAATTATAAACAACATCTATAAATTAATATGATTAGCACTAGCTTGACTGGCTTTTTATTTCTTTTCTCTTTTTTTTTTCCCTGCTTCCTTCCACACAGTTTTGCTCTGGTTGGCTGTAGAATGGGTTTCCTGGTGAACAAATAAGGAAAGGCAGAAATAATATTACTTTCACAAAAGTATGGTTGAAATGCCCTTGTGCTTCTTAAAAATGGAAGCACGTCAGCTGGAAACCACTGCCTGACAGTTGTAGCTTCTTCTGTCTGCCCTCTCTAACCTGGCTGCTTCTCCTGTTAGTTCTTGAGCAGAATTCAGCTCTTGACTACCATCAGGACCAAAATTAAGGCCAACATTTCCCGTGTCAAACACACTGTGGGTGCACAGCTCTGCCTGTGTGTGGGGCTCACACAGCCTGGACAGGTTCCCCTCTGGCACAGGCAGGTTTGATCCCTGCAGGCACAGCCACCAGCCTGGACTGGGGGATCCTGCCAGCCCTCTGCTGTGAGCCAGGACTTGCTGCTTTTCCACATCTTCAGAATGGTACAGCTGTTTCTGCCTCCCCAGCTCTCTGCTGTGCAGGATTTCACCCCAACAAAAGGAGGAAAGAAACAGAAAAAGCAGTAAGGCAGGGGAGTGGCAGGAGAGAATTTCTGATTAACTCGTTTTCACAGGCCTCATTTTTATTTGAGACTATAATCAATTCCAGTTTTCATAACAATGCATTTTTCCTTTGACAAGTGCTTATTTCATTTCATATAGTTGTCTAAATAGTTATCACACTGCTAATGTTTCCAGCCAGAAATTATTCCCCAGTGTGCCAGATCCAGACCTTCCAGTAATTTGTGTATGTAAATTTAGATTATTATTATTATTATGTTCACATGTGATACTACAGGTAACAAAATGAAAGAGCAGGTACAAATTATCTGCACAAAAATCTGCATAAAATATTCACATAGGGAAACCCAATTTTTCTTGTTTGTAGAAATGTCTGAACATGTGAGATCTATTCATCAATCTCACTTGCACCCATACAGCTCATATTTATTGTGTGAATCCTAACACCATCTTCCAGTAGTTCATAAAATATGATCACTGCTAGGAGCTGAGCAGAATTCAGAACTGTATGATTATTTGGTTGCTACTCTGGGTCTAAAATGTCTCTTTTTTTCTCATTTGACAGCCAGCTCAACTATAGTGATCTGGGAGTTAGCAGCTGATGACTGCTCAGCACTGCAGGATGCTTAATGCAATTAGCAAAGTTAATAAAATGTTGGACAGGTGCCTTATACTGGGGGGAAAAGACATTGTTTTTATATGTTCAGAATCAAACAGTTACATTACCTTATTTCTTTTAAGAAAGCATTTAGTCTAAAAATGGGATGAAATAAAGAACAAAATCAATGATTGACTTGTTACTGGTTGAATTTTACAGTGAGTTTTCCTGTTTTCTGCTTTCAGGAAAATACAAGTACAATGCTTTCAGGAAACAACACCTGCCTATTTGCAGAGGGGCACAGAAACAAAAAGTACACTGAAAAGGGCAAAGCCTGAAGAACATTACCCTGGGATATCTGAGGAACAAGCTGGAGCCAGATCTGAACTGTCTACCTTTAATAATGGGTGGAGGACAGGAAATATAAGAGAGGTCAGAGAGGAGTGAGTCCACTGTTCCTCCTCTGTCTGGCAGAGTTGATCCTTGGAAATCACACACTTACCAGCTTAACACCTGGAAAGAGGGCAGAGAAACTCAGTCAGTGAGAGAGAGCTGAAAAGTACTGATCTCTACAACCTGGGGGGAGCAGACGGCTCCTGCTGAGAGGTCGGCCCATGAAGCACAAGAAAAGCAAGGATAAGGTAAGTGTGAGAGTCTGCTTGTACCTTCACTGAGAGCTCACAAGCTGGAGAACTCCCCTGTGGAAGGTAAATGTTCTCCTGTATCTGCCCTTGAGGGAAAACTCAACTAGGTAGCTCTCTGAAGTAATTTCTGTGTTGGTTTTTAAAGGCAGATTGGGAAGTCTAAGTGAGAGCCTGTAATTATGATGGACTGGTTTTTAAAATAAAAAAAAAAATTAACATTTAAAGAAAAGAGCTTGAAAGAGAAATTGCAGAGTCAGTCTGTCAGGTTGCTTGTCCTCTGTTTTGAGTCATGTTGTTCCAGGTTGTGTTGCTATTGTACTTCCCTCACCTCTTCTATATTTCTACCCTTCTAAGAAAAGATTCTACTATGGCTGAAGTGAAACTGGAGGAAAAGACAGTTTCTTTATCCCCATCCTGCCTCCTAAGCCATCCACTGTGGAGGCATCTGCTCTCAGGGAATACACAGCTGCCTCTGACACTACACCTTCCCCATGCCTTCACCTCTGGGATCAGAACTGAATCAAGAACAAAAAGCAGACATCAGAAATAGTGGCTGGAAGACATAGCATCACTTATAAGTCTGTGATTGTGTTGGATTCTCTGTCTCCTGAGCAGCCATGGGTGTATTACAGGGTGAGCAAAACCCCAAAGAGGCCCAGCTGAAGGCAAAGCAAGGATGCTCCATGCCCTGCCCAGCTTGTGAAACCCTCTGTCTGTTTTGGTCCCCCAGAAATCTGCAGAGCACAGCTGTGAAAACAAGGAGCATTTTTACTGTTCCTGCTGAGGCAAAGGCAGAGCTCGTCTGTGCTGAGACCAGGATTAAAGCTCCAGTCTCTGGGCAGAGCCACCCCTTTACCCTTTCCATAGGTGCAAAATGATTTTCTGTTCACAGGTGTCACCTTGGTACCACTGGCAAATATAAAATGGGAATGTGACTATTGGGGGCTTGTGCTGAGAAGTTGGTAATTGCTTGAAAGAACTGTAGTCTCTTGCCTTCACTTAAATTGATAAGAGCTGGTGGTTAAGACCCTGAAGTGGGCAGGGCAGGCTCTCTTTTGGGGATGGGGGAGCTGACTTCCAACCTGCCCTTTGTGTTAACAAACAGGACTGCCCATCCCCTTAGACACTGCCCGAGGTGACAGGAGAGAGGTACAGATGCGTCAGCTCCCTGCGGCTCCCCTCTGCAACCCTGGGCTGAAAGAATTCCCTAATCCTGCTTATCTGAAGAATTTACACACCTCAGAGTGTCCAGGTGTCAGCAGGAATGGCATGGCTGGGTTTCAGCTTTGAGTCATCAGGTGAAAGCAGTGTGGTCTGGGGCCTGTAGTGACTAGAAATCATTACCTTGTGTTGGCTGCTTGTCCTCTGCAAGATGAATTTGTGGGCTTGATCCGTTTTCCCCACATAGAGGCATAAAACGCCCACACATCTGGCTTGTATTAGCGTGTCCTCATTGGCAATTTCCCTAAAGACAAACCAAGCTGGGGAGAACTGGGGTGTTTTAACCATCTGCAGCTCACCTGGCCCGTTGAGAGCACAGGTACAGCGAGGGAGCTGCTCAGGGGGGTGCTGGTCCTGCTCAGCCGGCCAGAACATCCTCTGCTGCTGTACTCCTGTTCAATAACAAGGTCCTTCCTTCCCCAATGCGTGCAATAATCTTTCAGTCCTACAACCACGGTGTTTCATCCTCCCTGGCTACGGGCAGCGCAGGTAGAAAGGAAACCCATGCCCTCTGAGGACATGTACTTTAAGAAATAAGTAAATAAGCGTTGCCCCTCATCTTCACCTGCTGCGAGCCAGAAGCTTCCATTGAAATACCAGGTCTCTGGACGCGGGTTCTCGGGAGCAGGGCCCTGCCATGCGGGGTCCCCAGGGCAGTGCCCGGGCGCGGTGTCGGGGGCGGCCCCGGCCCTGCGGTGCCGGCGGGGGGAGCGCACGGCAGCCGCGCGGGGGGATTCGATCAGCGCGGCTGCCAAAGCCAATTATCGGGGAGAGGACGATATAATTATATTAGGGAACATCTGTACTTCATTAAAAGCCCTCGCGGGGCGGATTCGCGCCCGGCCACGTTGTGCACAGGCTATTCCAGCCGCTCCTCGCCCCCCGTTCGCGCACGGCCGCCGCCAGCCCCGCTCCGGC
>VZTZ01013606.1:457600-487971 GCA_013400955.1 Drymodes brunneopygia
CCTGCGGCGGCTCCGGCCCCGGCTCCCCTCGGGGCTGCGGGAGCGCCGCGCCGCCGGCTGCTCCCTCCCGCCGGGACGGGGCTTGGGGAGCGCTCCCCGCTCGTGCCGCCCAGCGTCCTGCCTTCCTCTCCATCGGGAGTCCCGGGCTGGGCTTGCACTTGGGCTCCCGAACATTTGTTTCAGGGTAGGACGTTACCAATATCAATTTTGGAGTTATTTTGTTTCAGTTAAATTTGATTTAAATTGACTGAGCGGTCGCGAGAAGCTGAGACGAAAATGTCAGTTTGAGGATTGTTTTCTTTACCTTGCATTTAAAGATCTCTCTCTGTATATTCGGTAACGATTTCTTTTTGTAAAATAATTTTGCTGTGCTTTATTAACTCCTAGAGTTTAACAGTCCTCAAAGACAGACAGGCTTGTTAGAGGCTGAAATAATCGGCTCCAAGGCGCAGGCAGTGAGTGCCCTTGGTCGTAACAGGTGCAGCGTGCATATTCTTATGAACAATGAAATGGTTTCAGCATTCAGGTTTATTTGTATGCTCTGCATTTCTGTGACTCTGAAAAAATTGTCATGCTGTGTTATGTCAAAGATGTGCTTACGGCGTGAGCGTGTCCACAGTGGCCAATTAGCAGGACAGGGGAGCAGCTGCACAGAGCTCCTCAGTCCGTGGTGGCTTTAATACCCACGGTATTCCTGGGTGACATCGCATAGCCTTGGGTGTTTTGGTGGCTGAGGACCCACAGTGGGCACTGCTCCCTCTGGCACGGCATGAAACACTGGGAGATGACAAGGGAAAAGAAAAGGGCAGAGGAGGAACCATTTATGCTTTGATTGTACTCTCTAGACTTGATGGTCTGTGCCCATGTGTTGAGTAGGGTGGTGATGGCACATCCTATGATGTTATTGAAACCTGAAATACTGACATTTGTATTCCACAGGAAAAATTGCCTGGGCAGGTACTTGCCAGATAAAAAGATTGTCATTGTTTTAGTAGCTTCCTTATTTAAAGCAAACATCTAGAGTGATACCACAGTTGGGAATTGGCTTAATGGGAGTCACTAAGGAGTTAGAGCTGTAGATCAGGAGGAAATTAGAGTGGAATTTAATTATTGTTCTCAAGCCAGTGTAGCTGACAAGGTGTATTCCAGCAGTCCTTGCCCAGGTTCAGCTCTTGCTGTGGAGTACCTGTGCTCTGAGGTGCAGCCAGTGGCACCTCGTGCCTGCAGGTGTGTCTGCCCTCCTGAGCACTGAAAGATGCCCCTTGCTGATGCTCTGTTTCCCAGGACTCTTTTAATCTCACTGTTTTGTTGGGGATGGGAGAAGGAGTGGGATGGGGGAGGATGACTGTAAGGAGTGGGGCTGGGGAGGGCATTTCTTTGTTACAATCTGGCTCTTTGTGTACTTCAACGAAGAAGTGGCAGAGCAAAGGAAGAGTCAAGGCTCTAGGCAGGGGAACGTGCCTGGTAATGAAGTCCTGGGTGACATTAATGGAGGCACTGAACAAAGCACAGGCACCAGAGGTGTCTAAGAGGTCTGAGCTTGTTGTGAGAGATGCCCTACACTGCACAGGCTTGGAGTTATGCCTTGTAGCTTACCCCATCATGGGAGGAGACAGTGCTTCTTCCTCCAGGAGACTGGTGAGAAAGAAAGTCTTGGAGGTGTCCCCTGGGGCTTTCAGTCCTCTCCAGAGGATTTCCCCAGTGCTGGGGTCTGCCAGGTCATGCTGATAAGCTGCAGCAGCAGTGAACTTTGTGTTGTTTTATAGTGTCTACAAACCTTGGGACAGCAAAGTGTCTTGCAAAGGAGGTGGAGAAATAGAACCAGGATTCCTTGTGGTGTCTTAACTTCCCTTGGACTTCTTACAGCCTCACCCAGCTATGTCACTCCATCCCTCGTGCTTCTTGGTTTACGGCAGGTGAAGGTAGGGATATGTTCTGCCTCCTTTGAGTGAGGGAATTTTGTGTAGCTCTAATTCAGCCAAACAAGGAAGATAAACAGCTTATTAACCCTTTGTAAGGTGTAACTAGCACAGCTCCCTCTGCTTTATTAAGGTAAAAGTGCTGTGTACTGTTAAAATGCAACACGGTTCTCAAAAAGCTGTTACTTAAGAAAATGGTTCTTTTATTCTATCAAGTCAATTTAATCTAATGATATCTAGTTGAAAATACTTACAGCATTTTTAAATCAAATTTGAGGACAGTAATCTTAAAGGATTCTTTTAAAATCCTTAGCAATATTTAGCAGCCTTACTTAACGTCTTGGACAATTTATGCTGGTGAGAGAGTGATTTGTCCTTTTCACGTGTTGGCAAAGCGTGGTGTTGCTGTGAGTAAGCTGGATAATGTTTATGGGTCTGCTACAGCAATGAAGCTCAGCATAGTGGCCCTTTGGTTGCCTGGGGCTTTTCTTGCTATACATGCTTGTTTAACAGGGTTTTGAAAATCATCTCTGGAAGCCAGCTAGATATTTATGCTGCAGATGCTCGTCTGGCCAGGGCTGTGTCCATCTGCAGCGTGGCTGTAGCTGGAAGTGCTCTGCTCTGCAGGAGTGTCTGACTGCATGCAGCTCGCTGCATCCCAACGCTGCAGGTCCCTGCTCTTGCTCTGCTGAGCTCACCTGCAAAGAGGAGCTGTGCCCTCACTCCACAGGCCTGATCCATCTGCAGGAAAGGGCTCAGGATGACCTGGGTCAGGGTGGAGTTGATGCAAGAGCAGAGACTCCTGCACACTCTGGCCAGCTGGTTTAGCAGACCGGTAGCCCCAAGCCATTAGCTAGCCCAGGAGTTTAGCAGGATGTAAATTGAATTAGATATTTCAGATAGAGAGGATGAGGGAGCAGCATGTGCTGAAAATGAACAAGGCTTTAAGGGCGATCCATTGCCTTTTGCTCAGTACTGTTCCTTTCTGATGCAGAGTTTTGAGAAGATGCTTTCTAGGTGCTGCTGATGGCATATGGAATTTGTGAGGACTGTGTGGCAGTGCCTGTCCTATGAGGAAGGCCTCTTCCCTCACAGCAGACAGTCAATAAATGAATGCATTCATTTGCAGCTATAAATTCCTAGTCAGAAGTTCAAATCTGTGGGGTGAATTTCTTAAAAAACTTAATTTATTCTGCTTTCTGATTTCCCTGCTCAAGGACTGCTCTGCATGTGTAAGAATAGTAGGTCACATGCTCTGGGGTGCTTCTTTCAAATATCACCATGGTGTTATTTTAGAAAGGTTTTGTCTAAGCAGACTCACTCTGGACACTTCCCACCTGCAGGTTTCCTCAGGGATGCAGAAGCTTAGCAGGTGTATAGTGAAGGCTTCTCCTTTGCTGGCCAAATGTTTGTTCATGTCCTAAATATAACTTCTGGGAATTTGTGTTTGTTTTGGAGCTGGGGAACACTTTTCTCTTTTACTCTCTTTATAGATTCAGAGAATTTAAGCATATGATTAACATTAAACATGTGAATATTCTCCACGGACTCATTTTTTGGATCAAAGGCAGAGTGCTCAGTCTGTTGAGAGGATGGAGCCCACAACCACTAAATGCAGGGAGCTGATCTGCTTCTATGCTTGTCTGAAAGGAGTATGTGATATGAGTGCTTTGGATTTATGTCTGTCTGTGCCCCAAATCCCTTTGCTAACTGCTGTCTTGATGTTCCTTATCTACAAAGTGCTTACAAGCATTAACAAACCTTTGTGATGCTGCTGAGACATGTTGTTATCCCCTTTTCCATAAGGGGATGCTGAGGGAGTTTGGTGATCTCCTGAGACCACTGTAGGTTATGGACAAAGCTGGGCATTGGACGTGGGGCTTTGAATTCCCAGCCCAGAAAGGCAGCAGGAAGGGGCAGCAGCACGGCTCTCTGGCAGGGCTGGGTTCAACATTGCCACCCCTCACACTGCCAGAATGCTTCCCACATTGCCATCCTGACACAGAGGCTTCTCACATCATCTGCTGCACCAGGCTGCAGTGCAAAATACAGCCTTGTCTGCAGGAGTGAGCAGTGGCCTGTTAAGGGAAGGAATCTCAGAGCAATTTGTGTGTCCATGCTGGCTCTCAGCCTTGCTGGATGCTACAGGCAGAGCTGATGCGTCAAGATTCCTCTAATCTGAGTTTAGAGAAAAGGGAATTTTTCCATCTTCTCCAAGTACAGTGATTCTTGATTTCTTGCTGATTTAAAAATACTCAGAGTACCTCTACATGGCAGGGGGCCTGAGTCCATGCATATAAATATAGACACACTAGGTGTGTGTGCCTACGAGCTGGCAAATGAATCAGTTTCCAAATCTGAAGTTGGCATGGTGTCACTTTTGGCTCCGAGGTGGTTGTTTTTCTTCTTCCTGGTTTTATTGTGTTTCACTTGCTTAAATTAGAAGAATTTCTTGAAAGAGAATGGACAAACTTCAAACGTGGAAGAACATGCTTTGCACTGCTCTGGCTGTGCTTGTGAGGAGGTGAGAGGCCAGTGCCTGCCTCCCTCCCTTGCCCCTGGTCCCTAAGACCCTCCTGAACCACTGCAGGATGCCAGGACACTGGGGAACTGTGGTGGCCAGGCAGGCTTATTCTGGGTCCAATAAACAGTAACAAAGGCAACCTTCTGTGTTTTTTGAGTTTTTCCTTTAGGTAATGCGATTCATCAAAATCCAGTGTTCTGTAATATCGGGCTGGTGACAGATTTGCACACATTCTCAAGCTTTCCCCAAGCCAGCCATCTGCTGTACCTGCACACACAAACATGTGAGGGACAGACAAGCCCTAATTGGGAATTTACTACCTTTATGTGCTGGGTGAATGAGCCATCCTGAGCTTTTGCATGTATATAATGGCATCTTTTCTTCTTTCCTTTTATCCTCTGTAGGGAACCTGTGTTCTTCTGAACTAATGTTCCCTTCCATAAATGACCCAATCAGCCTTCATTGCTGCTTGTTAGATCAGAAACTTATTAGTTAATAGCAGTACTGTTCTTCCTTTTAGTCCCTACTACAGCTAAGCTCATGGCATTTACAGACAGACTTGTTAGTCATTAATATTCTTTGTATTCTTCATCTTTGGCTTCAGAAGAGAAGGCCTTTCATCTTTTGCCTTGCTTTGTTTTTTAGAAGAAGCCAAGTTTGACTGGAGGAAAAAAGAAACCAAAAAAACATTTCTCTACTGCTTTCTTACAAGCTTCCAAGCAGTCTCCCCTGCTGACTTTGTACTTTCACAGTAGACAAACATTGACTTTGTTTTCACAGAATATAGCTGATTTTTTTTTCTAGTTTACCTTTTTGGTTATGCCTCAGTAGCTTGACAGGACAGGATTAATTAGTCAATGACTGCCTATTTTGCTGAAATTCTCATTCTTTATTCAATTTTCCCATCAGGTTTATTGTACCTGAAATCAAGTTGGTGGAGAGAGAACGTAAGCACGTGTCTGAATTTAGCAAAATTGTGAAGAGTTTCCCTGGTTTGGAGACTTAAAGATTACTGAGATTGATCTGTGGATTCTTGTTCTTTTCTTTAAAAGAAACCCAAATGCTGATACTCGGGGATGTGTTTTAAGTCTGTGCACTGGGGGTGACATGTGCGTGGGCAGGTACGACAGCAAACCGTGTTTGTCAGATGGGGAAGGCTTTGTTAACATCACGAAACTCTCACTACTTGTAAGTGGTCAAATCCTTTGCTAATCTGCAGTGCTAACTAAAAGGAAAATAGGGAGAACAGCATTTGTTGTCTGTGATCACATGAAATCTCACACCTCATTTCTGAAGAGCAGGATCAAAAGATAAAAAACTTGGTGCCTGGGCTGCGTGTTTTGTTCCTGAGGTTCGTTAAATGCTTTTTGTGTGCCAGTAGTTCATATCCATTCTGCTCAGGTTTCCTCACTCCCAGCTCTGATGCGGTGCACATCACAGTGTGATCATTAAGTGTGATTACTGCATTTTTGACCTATTTAAAAGTGTCTGGCTGTGAAATTCCAAAGATTCTAATTTAAACTATAAAACAGATTATTAATGTGCCGCCGCTTACACATTTCATGGCTCATTTCCTGATTACAGCAGTTTTGAACGTGTACGTGTAGGCTGTTCCAATGCATGTGTATCAACATCCTACACCATGCTCAGCTTGGTCACCTGGCCCAGGGATCACGTTCCATCTACCTTCCACAGCTTAAAAACAAACAGAAGAGAAAGCCACAAGTGCAGGAAGTTGGGATGTTCCACATCAATGCTGTCAAAAGGCCTGATGCTTTCTGCAAGGCTAGAGCTCAGCACAGGGTGCAGGAATGAGGATCAGGCAGGGGTGTGGAAGCTGGGCAAGGAATGTCTTCAGACAGTCCCTTGCTGTGCCCTGTGGACTGGAGAAGGTGCCCTCTGAAAGCATCAGGGCTCCATGGCTGTCCCTGGATTGCTGCCAGGAGACTTCAGCTGTCCTAAAACTGGAACACAGACAAGATGCTGTGTGTAGTCAGTGGATCTGCAGAGAGAAAATATGACTGTTGAGATCTTCAATCTTTTCTATCACTTTATCCAAATCTGTCAACTTGTTCATGGAACTGAAACTTCCATGAGGCAGAGCCTCCTTATCTGAGTGCACAGAAAGGAGTTTGGGGTTATGGTTACATGGGTCACTTGTGATTCAGCCATTAGGATGACCCAGCATGGAATAATTCACCAGGGTTACAGTCCAACTGCAAAGAGTGGGTCCAATAGAGAAACTCAGGTAGATAGATCAAGAGCAGGCGAAAGTGTTGTAGAAATTATCCTGTGGGGCACTTCTGTGCACTTACATTGAGTCTTCTCCTGGTGAGAATATAGAACATAAAGAAAAGCTTGTCTTGCTGTGTTTTGTAGCATTAGTTATGTGCTGGAAACTGCACTTGGAGATTTCTCTCTGAGCTGGGAGCAAATGTAAAGCTATGTGTGTGACTGGCTGAGTTTGGTGCTTTGCTCCAGAGGGCTGACCCTGCTCCTACATGAGCTGCCAGATATGGATATTTTCCTCTGTGTGAGATTAGCAGTGATTTTATACAAGTTTGGGATGCAGGATGAAAGCAAGGTCTGGAGCAGGTATGATGCTCTTCTGCATCAGGGATGGGATTTGTGCTTCTGCTCCTGGCATGTGCACAGGCTAAGCAGCATTTCAGTGTGCATTGCAAGCAGCATTTCAGTGTGTATTGCTTCAGGACTTTATGTAGGCAAAGCTGCTGCCATTCTTTACTCAGTTGCTGGAACTGATCTGGATCCTTTGGATCCTTCTGTCTCCCAGTTGGGAGGCTGGGAGTGAGTCTGGCTCAGCCCTGGTGGAAGGTATCATTGCATAGTGCACACAGCTGGGAGAACACCAGCTTGTCATTTGCAGTTGTCTTATTTCTTAATGTGGTGTAGTAAATTATAAATGTACACAAACACCTACGGAGTGTTTCATTCATGAGCTGCCAGACTGCAGCATGCTTTTTGAAAGTGCTGGTTTGGGGCTTGTTTTTGTTTTGTGAGATAATTCCGTGGTCTGATACCAGGCTTTTCCTAAAAGTAAATCGATCACATGAGGACCATGTGGCCATTAGTGATTCTGCTAATAAAAATTTGGGTGTTTTTTTCGTTCCATAAAAGACCTTCTATACCAAAGCCTTTTTATGCTTTATGGCAAGTTATTAGCTGTTATTAGGTCATTTTAGGAAGGTCGTTATTTGCTAATGGGTGTGCTGTGGGGCTTGGAAGCATGTGCCACAAGTCCTGTAGGCCAGCAGAAGTATTTGAAAGTCTAGATTGTTAGGAAAATGTGCAACAGGGCTGTATAAATAGGGATGGTTACGAGGAGTCCCTCTCGTGGCATTACTCACATGCCTCTCTTCTGGGCTGTAGCAGTGCTAACAGCGATCCCATTTGTGTATTAAAGCAAGGATCTTCTGAAGTGGAACCACAAATGACAGCAGAATTATGATTAAAGGGCGGTCAGTACCGATGGCAAGCCCAACATAACATACAAGGCTGGCTGCGGTTAGGAGAATGTGCCCATCTAATAAGCAGCTTAACTTGGTGTATTACTGTGAAATAGAAAGAACCATGGAATATGTGATGTGAATAGTAGGCTGGATTTCCCTGTCACTTCGTATTTATGTTCCTGGAGCTGCCCTGGTTTCGCCAGGGTTACTTCTGAATTGCACCCAAGGGAGTGAGAGGTGGATTTCCACTTCTCAACGCCTTTCTTTTTAATCTGAAAACTGTAGTATAATTTCTTTGGTTTAGCACTAGATTTGAAGTTTTCATATCAGATAAAATGTGTGCTAAATATTTTAGCAGTAAGACTAATTGGTCCAAATGTTTTATTTTTCCAGTTCAGCTGCTAACTGATACAACTTCATCCAACTCTATTGAAGAAAATGGGCGTTGTTCCTTTCTCACTAATTGCAGTTGAATTGGGCCATTAAAGGCCAATTCCAGGAGAGATATTAGCAAATACGAAGGCTTGATCCGCAGCACTTTGCAGTCAATAAATCAGCAATTGCTGTCTACACAATAGCGGGTCTAGCAGGGTTTGAGTGTCTTTGAGATTGAGAGCCCTCGTCTTGAGTATTGCTTAAGTTTCCTGAAATCAGTTAAATTGAGATAAAGCCAGTGACTTCTTCATGTCTGTTAGAGCCGCTCAAAATTTATGTTCCTCACTGGGAACAGACTGTGCTCTGCTGTGGGTTGGGGAAAGTGGCAACTTTTCCCCTTGGACTGTAAATAGCTCGCTGAATATTTGTATTCTAAAGGTGTTCAACCAGCCACTGAAACGGTATTTCCAAATTGCCTTAAATCACTTCCCGATCGTTTCTATTACATGTATCCAGGTTTTACTATTTGTAGGCTTTTACGTGTGTGAAGTTTCCTTTTAAGATTGTGGAATCTCCTGTCGGGATTCCAAATACCTCGGTGTATGTTGTGGAAAGAAAAGTCTGTTGTACCAGGCTTGTTTGGGTGTCTCAGCAAAGACCACAGGAGGTTCTGTCCCGCACACCTTCCATCTCCGTGTTTTGACAAGCCCCATTTAAAAGCTCTTACGGCAAGTGATTGTTGTGAGCACGTGTGGAGAGGAATGTGTGAAGTGCTTGAGATGGTCGGGACTGGAAGAAGGATGACAACTGCTTTGTGTAAGATGATCCGTGTTTGGAGGAACAAATGGTGCATTGAGATGACAAATGGAGCGGCAGAGGTGCAGCTGGGCTGTTCCATAGCGGGGCAGCTCCATGCAAGGAGCTTGTAGTCAATATAAACAATTTCCTGTTAGCTTTGAGCTTTCTGATGAATTAATGATATAATTCTCATTGATTTAATCAAATCAGATTCCAGGGTCTTGATTTGCAGAGATTTCTCGTAGTAGTTTTATAACGAGGTGGACAAATAAATGGCCTTTATTTTCTTGCTTGCTGGGTGGGGTGCCTGGTGATAATTACTGCATTTATCAAAGCGTCCTTCCATGTCGGAGACAGGCTGGTTTCCACTTGTGATAGACAGAAACAGGGACGGTGAGCTTCTGGGACTGGTCCGGCGGCTGCTGTGTGATGTGTCAGAGCACAGGAGTCAAGCGCTGGCACCCCAAAACCCAGACTGGTCCCCCGAGTTGTCCTTTACTCATCCTTAGGGCCACTCTGTGCCTTCGCCCTTCCTCGAGAGGGCAAGGAAATACCCCCAGACCTGGCACTGCTCCCTGCCCCAGGGCGGCAGGTTTCGGTCCCATCCCAGCCTGGCTTTTCACCTGGTGAGACAAGGTGCTAATGTCACATTGCTCCGATTACTCTTGGTTTCTCTCACGTGGGTTTGAATGTGTGTTGGCTTTTGTCAGGAGATCAGGAAGGAATTAATGCTGCATTCCACTTAATTGTTCCTCAACAGTTAAATCATGACAAAATTGCCCGAACTAGTAAAGTAATAATTAAGAAGACTTAATTAGAGTCAATATCGGAATTTTATTTAGATCTATCTTTTTATTTCTACTAATTACTGTGCTGAGTAACAAGTTTAATAAGACCAGCTTGTAAGATGAGTGACAATAAAATCATGGGAGGAAGAGAATGTTTTATTTTCCTGTAACAGTACTGGAGGAATTTGTACCCACAGGTTAGATTTGCAAAGCCTCTGAGCCTCCCCTATTGGTATTTTTTTGCTAGAAACAAAGATGCTGTCAGCACAAGTCATCATGTCTCTGGGAGGGTTGTTTACCTTTCATAAAAAATAATAAAAATAATGTATAAATACTCCCCATATGCTGCTCCTGGATTGTATTAGTGAAATATGTCAGTGCTTGTGGCGTGTGCAGCTCCATGTTTCATGGCAGTGCTTGAAAAATGCAAGACATTCATGTGAGTTATTTGGAAGACAGTGACAAACCCATTTGGCAGAGCAGTGTCCTGAAGGGAGCATTTCCAGCAGAGACAGACCTGTGTGAGCAGGTGTCACCAGCACTGGGGCAGCCCCAGCCCGTGTGCTGCTGGATGGATGGATGGCTCTGGGGCTTTCCAGTTTGCTGGGTTTTAGCAGTGGGACCTGGGACCATGAAGATCTTTTCTGCATGGCTTCCAGAAATTTGAAAGCAGGGTAGTTGTTTTGGGGTTTTTTGACAGCTTATGTGCTGCTGGGTCTCTACCACACCTTGGTGTTTCTTAGCCATGTCTTTACTGAGTTCTTGGACAATCTGTGTGTTGCCAAGATGTGCTGCAGAGCTCAGCAGACTCAACACAATCCAAGGTTGGAGTCAACCTCTAAAGCAATGTCAACTTCCACCTGACAGTGCTGGTTGGAGCAGGTTGAACCCCTGTGCTGCTGGTGCCTCATACTGCTGGGTGCAGGTGCTTGCACTGGTGACCAGAGTTGTTTCTTTTGAGCCGGAAGAACTGGGGTGCTCAGGGACAAGCTGGGTTTGAATTTGGGCAGCCGAGGAGAAGGTCAGCCCAGCCACCCCTCCTGCTGAAGCTGTTGTGCTCTGCCTTCCCAATCCAATACAACAGGGACAGCTGACAGTAAAAAGCAGCTTTTGCCTGCATCTTTTTATGATTTTATCTAGTCCCTGAGCCTTCACTGTATTATCTCCTTAAATCTCTGTACCTGACACTTTTGCTTTAGCACAGTTGAATGTATTACTGTCCTGGGCTGTAAAAGAAAAGCGTGTGCTTGCAAGCTTCCAAAGGCTTCCTGGGAGGGTTTGGAGTCAATCTCCCACCCTGCAGCTGCCTGCTTCAGTCCTTCCTTTTCATGTAGCTCTTTTTTTAGCAGTGAACTATTGCGAGGATAAGTTGCTATATGCAAATTTGAGATTAAACCTTTTGTCTTTCCAGCATTTTCTGTTTGAATTGCTCAGAAAGCGATTGCAGGTTCCCAGCTTTGGGCTCTGGCTGTGCAAATGCCCCAGCTGAGGGCTGGGAGTGTTGGTGTGTTCGAGGCTCAGCCTTCCTGGGACTGTGAGTGACGGGATTGATAAAACCCCTGGGTGGGTGATTTGTACTGCAGGCAGCAGCAGCACAAAGTGGGGGCTCGTTTGGTTAATGAATATTGAACTTGTCCTGTCTAACAGCAAGTTGTGTCCTGCCCTGCAAATGAGCATCTCTGCGAGAGGCTGAGCTGCAGGCAGGGGGGGCTGATGGGAATTCATTAATTCTTGTTTGGGTGAGGACTGTGCTCCAAACAGGGCTCTGCTGGTCACCAACACTTGGTGCCATGCAAGGTGACTTCTTCTTTTTTCAATTGCTCAGTTCTAATTATTTTCCTCTCCAAAGTTTTTTCTCAGGACTGGGTGATTTTCTCTGAATGTTTTTCTCTAGATGCCCACATTGCATTTTCTACATGACAATGTCCTCAAAGAATTGATGTAATAAATTTGTGCACTCGGCAGTCCCTAAATTCAGCTCTATTTGTGGCAGGAGTTCCAAAGGGCAAATGCATCTCAGAAGCATTGTGGCTGTTGCATGAAATGGTAATTGTAATGCATGGAAGATCAGCTGCTGATTTATTTTTATTAGTACAGATGAAAATTACTATGAAGTTTCAAGTAGGGCGTAAAATAATATCTTTAATCTCATTCCAGGAGGAATATTAACTTCACATTTTGT
This sequence comes from Drymodes brunneopygia, assembly GCA_013400955.1. Taxonomy (NCBI): domain Eukaryota; kingdom Metazoa; phylum Chordata; class Aves; order Passeriformes; family Petroicidae; genus Drymodes; species Drymodes brunneopygia. Next base: position 469,657 of record VZTZ01013606.1, read on the forward strand.
ATTTCTTTTCTTTCCTAAACCACTGAAAAATGCTTAGTATGTGACTTGAGTGTCTGTTCTATCATGTTTATGTAGGAAGGTTTCTCTTTTTTTCATGCTCATAATAGAAAAGTGTATTTTTATTTCTGCTGTGTTTTATGTCGTATAGAAGTTCCAGGTCCTTCGATCAGAAAAGTCTCAGTTTTTAAGCAGAAATGTGCACTTATCCCCACAGACAAAAGTGCATTAGGGAATACTTTTCCAAACAGGACACTGCAGGTGAACTTCAATTTAAAATCCACCTGGAGTCAAACATTTGCTCTCAGCAGGAATACCTGGGCAGCCACAGCTTGTGGAAGGGACAGTTCCTACTCTTGGTTTCCTACAGGTGAGAACCAGTTTAGTCCTGGAGACTCCATAGGTACACAAGTAGTTTCCTGGAAGGCTGAATGCAAATTGGGGTTCTGAGCAACGTCTGGGTGCTTGAGTCTCCACTTCTGGAGTTTCCCCAGCTACCTTGGCACGAGCTGCGGGGAGGACAAGCCCTTTGTGGGCTCCAGCTGTGCCCTGTCTGTGACAGGTTAATCTGCTGCCCATGTCCATGCCTGGCAGCATGAGACCAGCCCTGGAAATGGAAAGTAGTGCTCCTTTCTGCTGCCATTTCAGGGCTGGCACGTTGTGGGAGGCCAGGGGCACAACGTGCTGCTCTAGCACCCCTCCTGCTGTGCTGCTGCTGCACAGCCCAGCTCATTCTGTGAGTGTGAGCTGATGGCACTGGCCATGCCAAACATCCCTGAAGAAAGAGTGGTGGCTCTGCTGGCATGGCTCAGCACTCCTGCTCTGAACTGCCAGCACAGAGGAGGGTAAGCAGAGTTGTGAATAACTAAGGGTTTTCATCCCTAGATAAGTTATCAAAAACATGGTCATGGGCAAGGCAGGACTTCATACCTGCATGTGAGAAGGTGAATGTGTGTTTCTGTCACGTTGTCCTGTCTCTGAGTGCTGTTGTAAGAGCATTAGGTAGCAGCAGTGCTGTTTCAGGGGGAGTTAATTGCTAGTCTAAATAGCATTGTGGGGAAAATTGTAAAAGGCCTTGAAGATAATATTAAAGGATTCAAGTATTGCTTAAAGTATTAACAGAAGATGCACACGTAGGTGTGTGCATGCATGTGTGTAATTGACAAAGCAAAGTCTTTGAATTGGAAATCATTGGTACAGAAATACAGTTAAGGGTTTAGAATGGAGTTAGCTCAAACAGCCATAGGGAGAAGTCAGGGTATTAAAGTTGTAAAAAGATGTATGGCAAGGCATTCGCTTCTTTATCAATATATTGATTATTCTGAAGGTGGAGTGTGTGCAGAGATAGGTCTTCTGGTAGGAAAGGGAAATGTATTTTGGGAAATGGGAAAAATCACTGACAGTGCTGTAAGATATTCTTAATACTTCTTTCTAAAAATCTGGAGAGGGGCCTTGTGAGTTTTGCTCTGTGTTCCAGGAAGTGGAAGACTGTCCTCTGTCTGGGTAAAGCTTTGCACAGGTGAAGAAATCAGTGTGGTCTAAAACTCCACAGGTATACGAGAAAGAAAGTAATGATATGAAAATATTTATAATGACAAGAAATTGTACACTGGTAAAGTGACACTTCTGCTGTGAATAATTTTCCATAATGAAAGTCAAGAGCTGGGCATCCTGGTGAGTTGACTTTGACTGTTTGCAGTGAGAGTGCTCAGATGTTCCTGAGGAGGCAAGGTTAGTGCTTATTATTCCATAGAACAACTCCAATAGTCTTTATCAGTAGCACATAGTCTGCTAAGGGTTATGATCTGCTGGCCTGGGGAGTGAACACCTGGAGTGTGTGGTCAAGGTGTTGTCTGTGCCAAATGCCTTTCCTGCCTTGGAGCCCTCTGTGTGCAGCACTGGTGAGTGTCCCCTCATCTGGGCTGAGCACTCTGTGCATGTAAAGCTTTTTGCAGGCCAGCTGTTGGGAGGAATTCGGAGGAAGTGGCTTTGGGAGTGTTACAGGTTGGGCAGAGACCTTACAGCCCACCCTGCTCCTGTGGCTGGTCTGTCTGCTGTGGACCTCGTTAGTGACACCCCTGCCCTCTCTCAGCAAGTTCAGGGTGTCTGTGATGGAAAGCTGCCACGTCTGTGTGCTCCAGAGTGAAGTGGGAGCAGGAATCCATTTGTGGTCTCCTCCACTTCTGTTTGCTCAAGCCATGCACTTGTTGTTGGTGCCCAAGGCCACTGTGAATTTCTGCCCAGTGCTGGGGATGCTGAGCCTGTCCTGTCCGTACCCTGCAATGGGCACAGTGCACAGACCCTGTTAACTCCATCCAAACCAGCTCACTCTGTGGTTCACTGTTCACATGAAAGTACACAGTGGCCCCCAGGTACTGAGACAGTGAGAGATGTGATGTCTGTGCAGTGCAGGGTATGGAGCCAGTTCATTGCTTTCTACTGCAGAGCATAAACCTGCCCCAAGAGCCTTCTGGTCACAGGAGGCAGCTCATCCCTGTCTCCTGAGCTTTTGTATAACCCAACAGGCTGAGCTTCTGTGGGTTTTGCTACCACTAAGTGCTAAATCTTTGAATGTACCAGCTCCTGTAGGAGGTATTGGTATTTTTAAGGATTGCTTGGTTTCCGCTTGCAAATACACTGCTTGTATTCCTGGATGAAGATATTCTTGGAATACTTTAGTGTGAACCCTCCAGTGGGCAATCTTTTATTCCAGAATAATGGGCCTTTGTCCAATTTAACATAATGTACTTTGGAAGTGGAAGCCTGTAGTTTGTTGTGCAGGAAATGCACTCATTTACCAAATCTCATTAATGAACTGGCACCTATTTAAGGGAAGTCTCTTCTCTCATGTGGTGTTTAAAACCTCATCTATCATAAAAAGTAGCTCTTTAGCTTTTTAGAATTCATCTTTGATTTTACAAATGAATCCTTCTGCATATTGAAAGTAATTTTGCTGCTGCTGCTTGTTATGAAAAAGGGACCTGAGCTTTGAGAATTACAGTTTAAGCTGCTCAGAGTTGTGTGGCAGCTCTGTGCTTGCTGCCAGAGCTGGGACTGTGCTCAGGACACTGCGTCTCTGCTGTTCCACATCATATTCGACGTGAGGAAAAACTAAAGTAGCTATTTTTTTTCTTCCATGTGTAGCCCTCCCCCGCTACTTCTGAAAGGTGCAAGATGAATCTTGTGGCTGCCAATCTCCAGAGCTCTGCCCACAGCAGAGACATCCAGCAGTGCCTGCACTGCACCAGCTGTGTCGGACAAACCCCGGTGCCTCTGCTCCGCAGGCTCTGTGGAAATAACCCTGCAGACGCTTCTCCTCAGCCACCTCGTCTTTGCTCCTTCCCTTGCTTCACTTTGTCATTTCCAGGTCACTTCCCTTGCCTTTGTCAGCACGTTTAGCACTGCTCCGTGTAGGCTCTGCCCTCAGGAGCACCATCATGCATATTAAAGCCACATCTGGGGCCACAGTGTGGAGTGGCCCATCCACTCGGGAGGGAGACACAGCCACAGGGAGGAGCAGGCAAGCTGCTGACCTTCTGGAGGTCAACTCTGTGCAGCCCCTGGCAGCTTCTGTCCCCCCAGAGTCAGGGGGACAGGGTGGCCCCTGTGTGGGTGGGTGCACTGCTTCTGCCACCCCTGGCTGCTCTGACTTGTCTTCAGTGGTGCCTGAGCCAATCTATTTCAGTAACGCAATTATTCACATTGAGCTTAATCAATGAGCCACAGAGCAATCTACTGGTGGCTCCAATCAGTGGAATTACTCGGAAGGATCAAAATGAGCTTCTCTTTCTGAAAATGAAGCTGTCGTTCACACAGAAATGAGTTCAAGGGAACCCTGTTCTTTATGCAGGGCATGCTGTGACTCAGAGTACCTGTTCATGTAAGTCCTTGTCTTGCCATAATGTAGGAGTAGGGGTCTGGGAATGTTTGGGAGGATGTGGATCCCAAAGCAGAGGGGCCAGGGTGAGAACCTTACTGAGAGAACATGAATAAAGGGCTGCAGAGAATCCTGCAGTTTTCTGTCTCCCTGCCAGCAGCACCAGTGCAGTGGATAAAAGATTGTTTCAGTGGGGCCCAGCTGAGTGTCTGGAGGACAGTGTGGCACAGCCCAGACTGTGATCACTGCCGACGTGGAAGTTTGTGCAGCTGTCCAGCTGTGAGCTGCTGTGTCTGGTACCTGCTGGCATCAGCCTGCTGTCCCCATGCAAATGTTCTTGTACCTCCAGCAGCAACCACAGGACACACAGCACGTGGGCAGCTCCTCCTGCCTCTCTCACATGTGCTCGTCCTTCCAAATGACGAGAACGCACGGAGGGTTGCAGGGAGTGGGGAGGGGTTTGGTGTGAAAGCTGGCACTCCCCTGTGCTTGGCAGGGCTTTGTCCAGGCTCACAGCTGTGCCAGGGGAGGCCGAATGTGCAGCCCTGTCTGGGCGTGCCTCGGCACAGCTGTGGGGAGGAATCCCGCAGATTTTCAGCCCCGTGCTGGGGTTTTTATGTGCACATCTCAGCCCGCACTGGTTATGTGTCACTCTGCAAACCTGCCTGTGTCTGCTGACTAGACCCAAAATCCCACAGTGTTGTCTCCTCCCCCACATGTGCTGGATGCCACTTGCTCACTGAGAACGTGCCTTGAAGATTTTGCCCTGCCCATGAACTGATGCCAAAAGGGAGTTTCTTTCCTCTTTAGGAGCTGTGAATCTCTTCCCTCTCCCTTGCCTCAGGTTTGCAGGTTGTGGGACTGACAGGAGTGGGCTCCCTGGGCTCATTCTGTGGGCAATGTGCAGTTTTGATAAGAGGTAGGGCAGTCCTTGGAGGGGTTTTTACCTCTTGGTGTTTTCACTTTCTGTTAGATCAGCAGATTGAACAGCCTTATCCCACTTTCTGCCAGTTGCTGTCTGCTGCAAAGAAAGCAACAAGCAGCAGTGGGAGAGCAGGATCTCTCCTTCCCTCTCTGCATGGTCACACCACATTATGTTTAACATCCAGCTGCTGTCTTGCCTGCTTCTTACCTTGGATGTGACTGTAAGTGGAAACTGCTGAGATTTTGTATGATTATTTTTGAGTTCTGAATTTTAAAATGCAGCCAACAAATAGCTGTTTGGCTCTATAAAGCTAAAATGTTGGGTGCATGTAATGATTATTTATTGTCAGATTCTTAATCTGGCTGGGGTAAGTGAGAAGCTGATGGGGGAATCCAAATACCTCCACGCTTTCAGAGACCTCATTCCCCAAGTTGGAGATTAGGTCCAAATGTTCATGGTGATCCTTCCCAAAATGTCTCATCCCAAAGGGTATAACACTCCCTGCCCATCTCTGGGCCTTCAGCTCAGGTTCTGGAGTTCAGTTCCTGCCCCTGGTCATCCTGTGCTGTCCTGCAGACGGAAGGGGGAGACAAATATGAAGGCATTTTGAATTGCCAGAGCCATTTGTATTTATTTTGTGTATTTGAAATCTGGCTGGGGAGGAGGGTTTGTTCTACACTACATTACTGCTATTTTAAGGTGTTGGTTTGGGTGTCAGGACAGTTTTCGTGCTTTATTTGTAATCTTCTCAATAGACGTTTATGTGATACAGAAAACCTCGTCTAGGATTCCTGCTGCTCAGTAAATATAAAGAGATAATTGAAAAACATCCAATTGGATCCAGTTTTTCAACTTAGTTCAGACCCCTGATTTGGGAGCCCAAAATGTGGCTGAGGAAGACAAAGTGCACAAGTAACCAAAGTCCCCAGGACACCAGAGTGTCTCTGAGCACGTCTCTGGCATTGCCCTTTCTCTTGATTTATAGGAGTGAGAGTGGTAACACTGTGATGTTTCTTGGCAAAATGGTAACTTCTCGTGGCAGCCTCTGCAGGTTTTAGGCATCAGTTCAGCATAACACAGAACCATCTGAGCAACTCCATCTCTGCTGGATGGGACATTTATATGTTTACTAAATTTTGAGCACATGAGTAGCTTTGTTGGCTGTTGCATTTTGAAGCACACATTTAAATGATTTACTGACCTGGGGCCTACATGCAGATGTGAATATTAAAAATGAAAATTAAAGCATCCAGTCCAGACTGTGAATCTGAAAAACATCTTTTCAAGGCATTTTTGAGGATTTAAACAAACATTTTCCATTAAGTTTAATGGAAGATACATGCCTTAACTCCTGCATGCTGCTTTGAAAAGCATCAAGTGTTCCAGTGTGAAGCCCTGAATGCTGGATGTCTCTGCATTGCAGGTACATTCTCAGCTCTGAGGGGCTTGTGACATCTTTAGGTCACTGCTCTGCATCAGGATTCTCACTGTCCTTGTCACACTGTGTTGCCAGCCCCTGCAGTTTCATCTTTAGATTCATGGTTCTTAGTTTTGTCTTAAAATAACAATTCCTCATCCTGAATCACTACAGTTTCAGTTTCTAGTCTTATTTCTACTTAGCATGTGTTGCAGGGAGAGATGAGCATTTACAGCCTTTAAATCCCTGAAGGAAGCACTTGAAACACTTGACAGCATTCACCATAAGCACTGTTATGGCTGGGGAATAGGAATTTGATAGACTTGTGCATGTGTTTTTAAGTCTTGAGGCTTTAACATCAGATTCCTGACCTGTTGCATTGCTTGGGGAGCATTTGGTGCCAACCTGGCACATGCAGCCTCAGTCTCCCCCATGGGCATCAAGCAGACTCGTGCACTGGGAGGCTGGGTCTGTCCTGCTGTGCTTTTTCAGTGTAGGGGAGCTAGAGGAGTCTCCTACCTGTCTTTCTGGAAAGCACTTACAGTTGTCCCAGCTTCTCACGTTTCTCGATGCTCTGCCTCCTTTGTAGTGGTGCTCCAGGGATCCCAGATTGGTTAAGCAAGTGTAATTTCTGTGTGCTATTTGTAGAACTGCTTTGGTTTTTTGGAGGTAAAACTGTTTTCCTTCAACTCAGCCTTTTGTTCATAGGCATGGTGCTTGAGGCAGAGCGTTTCATTAAAGATTTATGTAAAGCAGGGGCTGGTCTCTGAAGCAGGAGGATGAAGCTGTGCTTCAGAATGCTAATGCAGGGCTGGAGCAGTTTGAGATGTGCATAATGCAGCACCGGTTGGCTCGACCTGATGTCTCATCCAGGAGAGGGAAACCTGCACCATCTTTGCCACCCTGTGACTTTGAGGATCGTTCACATTTCAGTGTAGGGGAGGAAACAGAAACACCCTGCAGGCAGGCCCTGCCAGGAGCCCGGAGAGTGAAGGGCTGGGAGGAGTGAAGGGGGTTTGGCTCTGGAGCTGGGGTGGCAGCAGCCACTGCACTGAGCTCCAGTTGTTGGGAGGAAACCACAACCATGTGATTTTGTTCTCTCTCTGCTCAATCCTTCCTTTTCCAGCTGGCATGAGCAGGATGTGGAGGTGAAGCTCAGCTTATGTTTCCCTCACTGAAATATCTCTGATAACTTCTGCAGTGGCTGAAATGTAGGAAGAGTGACCTTTCTTCTGTCCCTGGTTCCCTGGTGCTATCGTGGTAGGGAATCCAGGGAGTCTGTTAGACATTGGGACACTTGTGAAAATTTGCAAGTGCACCCAAAAGCAGTGGTGTGAATGGCTTCACTGAGTCCCTGGCAGCTGCTGCAGTGCTGCTGGAAGCCTGCCTTGTGGGAGAGCACGTGTGTTCCTACAGAACTGGAACCAGGGACTGTCCCAGCCCCATCCCCATCCCCAGCAGCTCGTGCAGAGCCAAGCAGCCTCTGTCTGACAGCACTAACCAGATATCTGGAAGCATATGGAGCTTCCCCTGGGCTCCACAGCTGTGCACAGGAACCCACAGTACCTTTCAGATCAGTGCTGTTTATGTTCATGGCAGGTGCAGCTCCTGTTCCCCACCTTGCAGGCAAAGCTCCTTCCTGTCAGGAGGCACCCAAAGCTCCCAGGGACTTGCCAGCCTTCAGCCATGCATTAATGTATTGCTGAGCTGTTTCTTTGGATGTAAAGGCACGACAGGAAATGGGGCTTGTATTCATGGAAATGTAATTATGTATGTTGTGTAAACTAACTAGTAAAAGCAATTCTGGAACTCATAACAGGACAAGATTTGAATACTTATTAACTAAAACAATGTCAGTTGCTGTGTAGCTTGGAATAAACATCTCTATCCAATAGGAGAGGCTGTGTTGTCCCATCCTCCTTTATAGCCCTGGCAGCTGGAAATTACCATCCTGCAGGCCTTGTGTAGGAGGCTTTGGGTTGTCTCTGCTGTATGGAGATCCTGCAAGTTACAGGATAAAAGACTGGAACAAGCTTGCCTGCACAGGCGGTGCCCTTCCAGCTAATCTCCTGAAGATAGGATCTCTGTATCCCTTTGAAGTCATTCATGGAGAGCCATGATCATGTGGAAATCTCTTGGACTATCTCCTTCTGCCAGCAGCTCCAGCCAGGCTCACAGGCCAGCCTGCTGCACTGAATATGTGAGGAGCAAATGCTGCTGGAGGACTCTGGGCATGCAGAGGTGATGGTGAACAGCCTTTTCAGGGATGAATGGGGGGTAGGGTTTGATTTGAGACTGAAATTTCATCCAGAGCAGTGTTAACAGCTCAAGTGTGAAACAGCTCTAAGTTAGAGAGCCCAAAGGTGTGGCTGCAGATGGTCCTTGTGCTGTGAGCTCCCACCTTAGGAGCTGTATGAAACAATTGCACTGCCTGTCACTGACATGTCAGAGCCCAGGATTGAGTTGGTTTCATTAATTTCACCATGTACCTGAATTCATATAGCAGACTGTGACACTCATTTGCAGTTTGTTTTGAAGCAAGGCTCTGTCCAAGCCCCAGTCCTTTTCACATCAATCACCTGCATGGAGGACACCAGCCAAGTGTGTTTTTTAACAAGAACACACTTAGAGAAACACCTGGTGGTTTTTGCTCTGCATTGGCCAGAGGCAGGTGGTGCCAGCTGATGGCTTTTTTAAGGGGAAGTTCTGAGAAACTGGAGTTATTGTGGTGCAAATCAACCTGGTTGCAATGTGAGTACAGCTGTAGATAAAGATTGGTCAATGTTGTTAATCCTAAGCATGGGATAGTTTTCTAGTTCTCCTAAACTGTGGAATACAAATTGAAAAGAAAAACCCAAATCTATTTCTTATTTTTTGTGGTCTCCATTTTTTGGCAGTGCCTGTGGTGTAGGACAGCTAAATGTCACCTGGCTTACCTGTGGTGTCTTCAGCAATGAATGCGGGCAGCCATCAGCTTCCAGTGACTTTCAGCATCTCTGCAAACAAGCACTGGAAAAGGCTTTGCTGATGCACAGGCAATGTCAGATCTAGAAATAACAGGTTGGCAGTGACAAGTTATTGTTTCCCAGCAGCTTTGGAGGACAGGGTATACTTGAAATAAATCTATCAGGTAGGATTTCAAATTGGCCAAGGCTGTAAGTAACAGTTTATTGAGTTTATTTATGATGTGGCACCTAGGAAATGAAATGGAGAAATGTCAAGTGCTTTCAACACCAGCCAGCTCAGTTTAATGCCCCTTCCCCCTTGCTTGGAAGCTCTGTCTTGGCTTCGTGCCGGAAGCATATTATTGTAATAAAACATATCCACATTCTAGGTGGTAAATGGAATTTACCCCATAATTAAAACTAGAAATAAAATAAATTCATTCATCATCATCATCATCTTCATTCCCAGCATAGCTGACATTCTTACCACTATATATGGTATAAAAATGTGCACCTTGGGCTTTTTAGCTGTTCATGGTGTAATGACCAAATCCATCTGTGAGAGTCTTGGGAATTGAAGCTGAAGCAAAACCACACAAAAGCTAGATCTGAGCAGTTCCCATAAATGATGTTTCCACAGTCTCTTCTCCTGAATTTGGACTTTGGCCCTGGCTGAAGCCTGTCTTCCTTCCAGACTGCTGGTTGTTACCATTGTACAAAGACAGAACAGCCTCAAGTTCCTCAGCTGAGTAACCATCTGTCTGCCCTCCCACACAGACACCTGAAGATGAGATAATGTTGAAAAGAAAACAAATAATTTAAATAATTTAAAACCTTTAAATGTAGTCTTTAACATTTCCAGTGTATTTTTTTAATGTGTTAATAGGATAGATATACTCTCAGAGGTTAAGTTTGCTTGTTACATTAGAATTATGCACTCAGTTTGATGGAGTTGTTTCATAATTGTGCAAAGGGTCTGTGCAAATGCACAAATGAATTGGATTCTGTCCTGAGGGCCAGCAGCCCTTCTGCAAACCTGGGGACTGGGAAGAGTGACGTGAGCCCTGCAGTCTGCTTTGCAAGTTCTGTCTCTTTGTGCAGTCTTACAGAGCAAAGCCTTAGTAAGCAGTCACATAATCCACTACAAGCAGCACAACCGAGCACAGCAATTTCTTTTCAGAGGAGCGCTTGCTAATATTAGGATAAACTTACACAAAATAGGAAAATTAAAGACAACTTTGAAATGAATCCTGAAATGCAGCTAGAGGGATCTTGGATTAAAAACCTCTTGTGTGCTGCTTTATGAACAAACAACTTCATCCGTGATAGATTGTGAGCCCTGAGCATACATAACAAGGCAATTAGGAGAAAGCACAGTCAATGGAATAATACTGCATTATCTTTTTGTTTCACATAAGTCCTGTATCTCCTTTCCACTGCCAGTTTGCTGTAAATTGCACCTTGTCATTAATAGGATTATCGATAACTCTGCCAAACAGAGCTTCTGCAGAATTTAGTGTTTGCTAAAATGCCTCCTTCACCATTTAAAAGTGTTACTAATATGCTTTAAACATAAATCTTGTACAGTGAATACTCTAGGTTACAGCCAGCAGCAAGTAGGACTCCATGGATGGATAAAGCTGCTGTGGGATGCGGTGTGTCCAGCTGGTGGAATTTTTTTCAAGTCTATAAATGCCTAAAAGTGAATTTGCCCTTCCCCCATGGGGCAAATTCAGGGGTGAATGCCACCCTGGATAAATTGGCTTGTGCCACCATCACATGTTCAGCAGACAAGTGGTGTTTTGCTTGCTTTCACCCTCTCCTGCAGCTTCCTTGAGGCAGCAGCTGTGGTGCAGGTGCCCCCAGGCTGTGCTGCTGGTGTTGGCTCTGGGGGTGGCTGGTGCTGGCCTTGGCCATAGGGACTCTGTGATACACAGGCTCAAAGTCTGATGGCCTCTGGGTCGGCTGAAGGACGTGGGTTCTCATCCAGCAACACAAAGCTCTTCATCTCCTGCCAACAAAGCTGCCAGCAATGGGGCTCTGTGTCACACATGTCACATGCTGTCCCTCTGCTTGGACCCAGGGTGGGTGACTGCAGGGCATATTTGGGGATAAAGGACAGAATTGTGGCTGGAACTTCCTCCAGACCACTTTTCTTTGCCAAGTAGCATCACATCTCTGCAGCTTGGGTCTGGGTTTCAGCCAGCCTCTTCTGCCCTTTGTCATCCTGTCCTGTGCAGGGTGTCATCCTGGCACCTGTAGTGTGGCTGTGCAGGGAGAAGGGTCAGTGGCACTGGGTCTCCTCTGGCCTCTGACAGCTCCCCAAATCCTCCCTGCATGTTGTGGTCCCACAGGTGCTGAGTGGGATTCCAGAGCAGGGTTAGTAAGTAAAGGTGCCATTGCCTATCACTCCAGTTTATTAGGAAGAGTTATGTTGCAGGATTATCCTGGACTACTTTGCTCCTGCTGGGAAGTGCTTCATTACTGACAGGTCTGAAAGCTGCAAAGGATTTGTAGAAATGAAAATAAATTACTCTCCCATCTCTGGGGAGAGCCAGAGATCATCTGTCACTGCTTTTGGTGTCCCACCTTCAGCTTCAATCCAGGTTGTTGTCTGGAGCATGAGCTCATTCAGGTGTCTCTGCTGCACCCAGTGTGCCCTGTCTCTGGGGAGTATTCTCTAGTGCACAGTCCAGCTCAGGCTGAAATAACACACATGGATTTAGTTGTATCTGTGAGACATGATTTGCTGTTATTTGATGGAGCTGTGTGGTATCAATCTGACATCATAACAACGCACAAACAGATGTGCTGTGGTACCATCCTGATGTTTTCAGGACAGTGACCAAATTCAGGCCAAGCAGAGATGGTGCAGAGCAATTCCTTGAGATTTTCATTAGCAATGTGGTGATGTTCAGATACTGTTGAAGTCTGTGACCTGCATGGAGTTGGAGCAGTGACCTCTACGTGCTCCTGCAGTCCCTTCTCCTGCTTGTGCAAAGCAGGGATCGAGGCCTCCTGCTCAGTCATTTAGAAGATGGCTGTTCTCTCAAAGCAGCAGTCTGTCAGACTGTAATTTTAAAATTACATTGTGATTTTCTAGGACTTGGCAGAACTTCTCCAGGACTTTTAAAATAGTACTCCAGAAAAGCTCATTCCCGGTGCAAATTAAAAACGAAAAGAAGGAGAAAGAGTGGTTTGAAATGAACTGTTTGTTTGGGAGCTGGGTTTTTGTTTTGGTTTTTTCTGAGAGAATGCTGCCTGAAACTCTTGCTTTTGAAGATGTATTCCCACACTGAGTCACATGCAGGGTTCCTGCAGAACAGCCTGGCTGGTCCTTTAGAGGTCGATATTTGTTGACTGTTTCAGTGATGTTGCCAGTGCACAGCAGTGGTGTCTCGCAGAGGAGGGCTGCAGGCTGGCCCTGAGATAAATTGATTCAAAAGGTAGGCACTGCCTCTTGGCTGCTTTAATTTTCCTCCTGCCAGGCTCACTGTGCTGGTGTGATTGCAGCACACACCAGGCTGGAGTTGCCATCTTTCACTGGGTGACAAGGACAAACATTTTTGCCTTCAGAGAGACTGAAGGTTTCTCTATTGTGTGTCACTGTGTCTGGGGAGCACGTAACTGCATGTCACCTGTGACAAACGCAGCATTAGAAATAAGTCTGCTGTGGGTTAAGAGCCTCTGTCTGGAGGTTATGTGGCTGTTATGCTACTAAATGTCACTTTAACTTACAGAGTCTCACTCCAGCCTTATTTCTCAGCACTTCGGTTGGTGAGCGCGTGGTTCTGCTGCTCCTCATGAAGTGCATAACTCAGTGTGAGTAAAGACACCCATCTGAAACCATAATGTACAACTACATTAAGCCCCATTAGTTAAGAGTCAGACTGGTTACAAACGAGGGTAAAATGGCCATTTCATTGCTGCATCTGTCTCTTCTCTGAGTGCATGTTTAATTCTTTGAACAAAGGGTGGGGAGCTGAGAGACACCTCTGTGATACATTTGGTGCCATTCTGAGCCAGCCCAGGTCTGGGAGAGCAGTGGTGTTTTAATCATCTCTGTGAGTCATCACAAGAAGTGCCAGCTCAGGTTTGATTGCTGAGATGGCATTGTTGCTGAAGTGTGAGACGTAGAGTAGAAGGAACACAACGTGGTGTTTAGCTGCAAGACTGAGTTCAGGATGCTGACAGTTTGAAAAAGCTCGGTTTGGACTTGGTGTGCCAAACAAATTTACTGTTGGAAGAACACGTTGGCCACATGATGATGTCATGTCCATAGAGTCACTGTACAGATGGTGCCCATAGCTCAGCAGAAGGCTTGCTCTGAATACAAAGACCTCTTCAGGGTTCTTCTAAGTCTCCTGGTTGGACAGAAGCCAGTACTGATGTGATACTGAAATGCAGGTAGTGAAAGCACTCATCCAGTGGAATTCCTGCCCGAACTCACTTGCAAATCAAAAGTGTCATTGAACTGCCCAGAGAAGGTGAAAATAATCAAAGATTTGCAGATATGAGAGAGAAAGAAAAAAATGTGAGGATTCTACAGAGGATGGAGACATGGTGCTGCACCAAACCCTTTCTTTGTGGAAGGGTCGTTTGGAACTTGGAAGCTCCTGGAGGCTTTTGTAGAAATGAGCGTTGAATAATGATGGACTGAGCTCCAGAATAACCTCTTGACTCTGACTTCTCATGGTGTGTGGTGTGCCAGTGAAGCAGAATGAAGAGCTGGTGTAACATGAAAAGCTTTAAAAGTGGAGGATTTGGGAATTTTGAAATTGAGTTCTCACAGAGAACTCACTCATCTGGCAAAATGGACTGCAGTCCTGAAAAATGGTGGTGGATTGTACCAAATGTGAGATGGAACTTTTTTCCCCCCCAGGTAATTGTGGCAGCCATCTAAATGCTCGCTATGTTAATACAAAATTTAAACAAGAAAGCAATTATATATTTATGAATGGCGGGCACACACTAAAAAATACCCTGGACAATCAAGAAGAATGTTGGTCATTAGTGTGGTAAAAGATGTATAATAGGCTAAATCAATTAATTTCCCACACATTTCCGCATTTGGCCAGTGGGAAAGATTTCGCTGAAACGATCACAAAACAGACTGAGATAATCTTGGCCAATATCCTCCTTTTTGACAAAACAGATTCTAATAATAAAATCCTGCGTTTGATCACTTATGCCAGTGAAAGGCTTTTCGTGGTCCTTCCTTTTCACAGTGTTTAATAGGCTGTGGCACCACTGCCAACCAGCCCGGAGCAGGAAGGGAAGGAGAGCTTTGTGCTGGCCTTGGCAGCAAGGTCAGGGCACAGATCTGGCCAGAGTGCAGTGGCATTTGCAGGGACCAGCTGGGGGTTTTATTAAATGTGTGGGATGGAAGTGAATGGGAGCACTGGTGTGAAGGGGGGGAACCTTCACAGATACCTCTATTTAGAAGATATTTCTTGAACAAAATGCTTATTACAGTATGGAGGACATTCAGATGTGGGTGAATTCCTTGTATTTCCCAAAAGGGCTCCCATGCCAGGACTGACAGGGACTCTTGGCCCCACTGAGATGCACGGAGCTCTCCAGGTGAGGTGATGTGACTGCAGGTGTGCACTGCTGAGCAGATAAATAGCTATACATCTCTGCTTTTGGACACTGCAGCTTCTCTGGAGTTTAATCTGCTAAAACTCTTTGAAGAACTTAAATATCCAAAGCTCTGTCTAAAACTGAATTATGTCTTGTCCTGTTCATGTAGCACAGTGTGGTGTTTTCAAGCAGTCTCCGAGTTGCTGGGTTGGTTTTTTTTTCACTGACTATTAAAAGGCACCCAGTTCTACCATGTTGTTTTAAAGCTTGAATATTTCAATTTTGTGGATATTTTAAGCAGGGATCCTTGAAATCCCTAAGAAACCAGCCTGTTTCTCTGAGTCCCAGGCACGTCTTCTGAAAACACTGTAAATGTCATAAGAAGCGATTTCACTGTACGGCTGCCCAGAGCAGACATATTGATGTTATTTAGCCTTCCCTTGCCAAGCTGAGTGTTAGGATTGGGTTTTCACATGTGAGGCAGCTATCAGCTTTACAGATAGCCATATTTTCATAAGCTGCATTTGGCTGTCACACCTTCTCCTGTAGTTTCTTGATATGCAAACAAGTCTCAGTTATATATGCTCCTGGTGTATAAACTGATATCCCTGAAGAGTTCCTGATTATCCTTCCATTAACTTTTACTCTCCTCTGTCTCCCTTGGGGAGGTAACAAGTAGTCTTTCCTCCGTCATGGGTTTCCAGCTGGTTACCTCCCCACTTCCCTCCTAAATAGATTCTCTCAGTAGGGAGGTACAGTCTGTGAAATTTCAGTGCCATCTAAAAGTACAGCAGGGACTGCTGAAATGGGAATTCAAAAATTTGAAATGCAAGGAGAGCATCCTGGATCTGAAAGTGCCCTCCAAAAACAGAATAACCATACACCAAGTCTAAATGCAGAGTTGTAGTGAAGCCGGGAGTGGGGCTTTGCTGTTTGTACGTGGTGTTTCAGCTCCTCAGCTGTACTGCTGGAAACTTTAACGGACGCTTGTGTGAGACTCTGCCACTCTTACATTTTGTGGTCTAATTAGTGTTGTTTACAAACCAACATTCAGCCCCACTTCTTGGTTTCACTCAACACTGCACACGTCACAGCATTCCTCACTTTCACAGTTTTCCCCTTACAGGGTTCAGGTTGTTTCTTGATGAGATTCCCATACCCCATGTCCATGGTATGTGCAGCTGGGGACACCCTAGCAAAGCATTCAGCAGTGAAATCTTCACCTGTCCATGTCCACCCTCCTGCAACAGTGAATGTTTGTGTGAGTGCAACCTGAGTCCTGTTCCCAAAGACTGGGTCCATGGAGGGTGCACTGCCCTGAGAACCCACCTGTGCAGGTTTTTGCACATGCTGCTGGCTTGACCCCTATTTTCCATGATTATTTAAATTCTAAGTAATCCCAAAACAGTCCTTGAGGCCATTCTGTGCTATCACATATTCCTACTTGGTTTATATCCAGTTGACAAAGGGCTATGTGTATCTTCTAGTTACTGCCTTAAATTGAGCATAAAGCAGTATTCTTCTCAATAATCTTTGTTTGCAGCAGGATGCTAGCTCAGCTTCTTTAGAATTATTCAAACTGAAATAATTATTTAGTTGTATAAACGTTTCAAGACAAGTTGCACATTTCTGGTTTTGGTATTAGCACTCTTAGAAAATTTGCAAATACCAGAGGCTGGGTTTTTAAACGTGATCTCTCACCTTATGCTGTAAATATTGACGTGAGCCTTCAGTTGTATTTGGGGAGCAAAGGTGACTCCCCTTGCCCACATGAGCAGAAGCATTACTTGTGGAATACTCACACTGATTTCAAGAGGTTTTTGAGGCCACAGAACAGAATTAAGATGACAAGAATGGCCCCAGCTATGAGGTGATGCCAGACCTAATTTGAGCATGTGATTCATCCAATTTCCCATGTGGAGTGGAAAGTCAAGGGTTTTCTTCAATTGCATGTATAAATCTACAGGCTTGAGAGATTACAGGTGACATTAGACTCTTCCTTTTGCAAATACTCCGTGTTTGCATATCTGTAGATGCATAGTTTTACCAGAAACTCCCCTGTGGAATTTAAAGTCCTGTGTCTGTGTCTGTCTGTGCAGGTCTGGAGCCTGAGAAGATTAAGTAAGGGTGAGACATTTAGCCACAGGGTAAGAACTCTGGTGTACATTCAAATTTTGTATCAGCCACTTTATTATATTATTAAAATAGTACAATTTCGTAACAGTGAGAGTTGCTGCTTTTAAAACCTCACTGTTGCTCAAACAATATGCAAAATGAAGGAATGAATATAATTTTTATATGTTGGGTGCTCTGTGTAGACACAAATTGGGATTTTCACTGTCCCTGTACAGCATACCCTTTTCCAAGCACTCCAGAGGGGTGTCCATGTCCCCATCTGGGCTGCCTAAACCTCAGGCCAGCTGCTGCCCTGCAGCCTTGGAGGCTGTGGGGGAAGAAAACCCATGTGTTGTTGTTTGGGGCTTCTCAGAGCACCAAAATAATGAGCAATTAAAGCTCTGTGCCTTCTGACGGGTCACATATCTTTTTGATCTATAGGATTTGCACCCTTGACACCATCTTTTGAGGAGCACTTCCAAAAAGTATGGAATGAATGTAGATTATGTGGGAAATATCTCAGTAGTGTGCTCACACAGCTCGAGTCAGCACAGTCTCCCACTGTTAACTGGACATGTCCTTTATGGAAATTGGCTTTGTAGCCCACATTTCAACTGCTGAAGAGTTATGAGGTCAGCAAGTGCAGCTCAGAATTTAGCTCATTTTGTGTATATCTTGGACCACGTTCATCCCTGGGTTTTATACCACAGAAATCAGTGGAATGATGCCAAGAAAAAAATTCATCTCCTAATATTTGGAATCAGCTCCTCTGACACGAGTGTATTTCACTGAGCTCCCTACCACAGGTCTAGGAAGGGTTCTGGTGCTGGTTCCTGAGGGTTATGATTTCTGCATGGGCACTGAGAATCACTACCAGGAGTGGGTTTTGGATGGATATTGTATCTCGTGCTTCAGGGTATGAACTGTTCTCCTAACTCGGGAGCAGAAGGAGGCTGCTGTAGTGGGCAGTGTTGTGTTTCTGCTCCCTGCAGTGCTCTTTACCCAGTGGTGGCCGGTGTGAGAGGCAGGTGGGTGAGCTGGATGGACCATGGGCAGCTCCCGTGTTTCTCTGAGCAGATTGTTGATCCCACAGCCAGGGCATCACACTGCTGGTGCTTTGATTGGAAGCTAAGAACTAATATCTGCAGTCCTTTTTAATGACAGATTTCTAGCAGCGATCCCAGAATTGTCTTGCAAAGTTAATTTTGGCTAATGAGCAATTAGTCAGCTCAGCAGTGACTCTCCCTTGCCCGTGTTCCCTGGGGAGGGGATAGTCAGGGCTCAGCATGGTGCTTCCCTGGAGTGTTGAGGGGCCCAGCACCCTCAGCAGTGCTGCTGCTTGGGCTGCAGCTCAGATTTCCTCCTGAAGCAGAGGGATTTATTTTCCAGCTACAGGATTGCAGTGTTATCCTAAATGTCAGCAGTCTCTTCTTTCACTCTCTCTCTCTCTTTTTTT
>VZTZ01013606.1:487997-534515 GCA_013400955.1 Drymodes brunneopygia
TTTTTTTAATACTTAATGCAGCCAGAGAAAATCTGTCAGCCGAAGACTCCTTGCCTGCCCAAGTGAAGGTTGAACTTGCATGGGCTTGAGCATATTCCAGCGTGAATGTGTTTAAATTTGGGGGCAGCCAGAGCTGCTGCTGCTGCCGGGGCTGTGCGGGAGGCGCGGGGCTGCCCCGGTCACGCTGTGGCAGCGGCTGGTGGGACTGGGAGTGGGCACAGATGGTGCTCCAGAAGGGGAAATCCAGAAGCTCACGAGCTCATTTCTTTTAGGGAGACGTGTCCATATGTCACCCATAGAGGATGAGAGCCTGCTCATCAGTCTGGAGCACTGTGAGGCTGCTGGGATGAAAGAAGCTGAATCTGTGTCTGGGCTGGAGCCTGGTGCTGGCTGTGCTGATGGAGCCCCTGTGCTCTGTCCACCCTTCCTGCCAGGGAGGGAAGTCCTGAGTGTCTGAGTTTTACCAGTGCCTCTCCTGCCCAGGGCTGAGAGAGGGGGCTTTGCTAGGGAGCCTGCATCCATCACTGCCTGGATCCATCACTGACAGGCTCAGCTCTGACCTCTCAGTCTTCCTGCCCACAGTCCTGTGCACAGCTCCTGGAGGTGAGCTGAGGCTCGGGGATGTGAGCACCATAAATCAGGTGCTTGGTTGTCTGTCCCTTCAGCCAGGCACTGCACACTGGAGTGCAGAGATGCTCCACACAAAGGATGCCTTGCAGCTGGACATAAATCTCAGGGATGCCTCCAGACCCTGGCAATTGGCACAAATGTCACTTAAATTTTTGCACCTAATCTGGTAACTGAGCATTGGTTGAATACAGTGTAATGAACGTTGGTGATAAATTGACATTGGTGACAGTCAGAGCTTATGCTGCTCTTCAGAATGTGTTGATGTTCCCTGAGATGAAAATGAGACCCTCTTCCATTTAATATTTTAGAAAATTTGGGGAAGAAAATAGGTCAACAGAAATGTTGTCCCACTCAAACTGGAGCAGTGGTAAGGAAGTTACTTGAATTGCTTTATTTACATATTGAGGGGGAGGGGTGCACTTACATAAATGTGTGTCTCTATATAACTGCATTTACGTCTGTAACACCCAAAATACATCATTATGCATTCATATTCACATGTGGAGTCTGTCTGAGGATGTTTGTGTATGTATAAAAATATGATTTATAGGTTTTTAAACCTCCCTGACAGACTCCAGGAGACCAATTTCTAAATGTATGCCAAGATTTTTGACTAAGAGACAGGTAGCAGTAGGTGCTAATAAATGAAAGAACTGCAAGTAAAATGTTGTGACATCCACCTCTCTGAACAACCTGCGGAGCGCTGGCAGAATCATCAAACCGAGCTGAGAGTAATCAGCAGGGGCTGATAAAGCTGCTCTTGTAATTATTTGTTTGATATACAGCTTTCCTTCTTCCTTCTGCATAAATAGCAGAATTGCTTTGCTTAGTGTGGGAGGGTTTTTTTATTCCTGTCAGGGCTTGTTCTCACCAAGATGTCATGAGAGGAGGACTGAGATCTGCATTTTTGTTTTATTTACGGGCTTTCCATTGTAATTCTGACAGCATGCGGTGGAGACAGCATTCATTTAGCTGGGGAGAGGCAGCCTTGCTCCTGCAAAGCTGTCGGTGTTGCGGGGGCCAGACCCTCCCATGCTGCTTTTAAGCCTCTCTGATTCCTCCAGGTTTGGCCTGGAAGAAGCTGATCCTGGGAGGAGGCGGCTGCTGAGGTCTGAGGCGGTCGCGATGTCGCGCTCGTGTATTTGGATATTAAATACAATTCCCACAGCAGCTTTCTTGGGTTTAGGTGTGTTTGATGCCACAGCCCAGGCTGCCCAGCAAAACCACACAGCCCTGCAGGTTGACAGGTGTTAGTTATCCTTAAATAACTTCCTCTCCTTGCCACTTCCACTGCTGAAGCAAGAAAATGCAGGCATTGACTGATTTCCAGGCAGTCACAGTGGTGGCTCATCAGCCACGACTGAACTGAGCCAAAAGGCTCCTGTTGATGTCAGTGGTTTCTGGGAATGGTTTTGTTCTGGGATTTCCCTCTCTGTCCATGCCTGGTTGACCTCTGACTTCATTCAGGGCAAAGTTTGCAATTTTGTATTTAACAAAAGGTACAGTAATTCATTCCCACCCTAAACACTCTCATTTTCCTTTTCCCATTTATGTTCTATTTAGCCTCTTATATCCTTAAAAAGGGGAGGAAAAGGATAAAGGATAATTTCTAAGCAGATAAAGAAAGGATAACTTTTACTTTAAAAAAAAATTCTATACACCAGAATAGTTTTTATATTGTCTAAGGGTTTTACCAGGAAACCAGGAGCTCAGGAGGAAGGGGAGGTGTAAAGGGAGAGAGAGGCACATTAGAGCAGAAAATAGATTTCCTAGCCTAAAGAGAGAAATCCAGACTGCTGCCTTTGGCATGCATTTGAATATTGTCAAGGGCATCTGGAATATGTTGATAGCCGTTCTCCTTCTAATAATTCTGAAAATCTGCTAATGATGAGGCACAGATTTGCCACGGGCCGTGTCTGCCACGTGCACAGCCAGCATTGGGAAGGGGTCTGGGACATCAGAGGCTGCATCACTCTCCTGGCAGGGTCAGCACCAACTCCCTGTTACTCAGGAGAAATACTTCAGACTTGAACCAGATTAATGAAAAGAGAAATTGCTCTGAGACTAAGAAAAAAAAGCTTTACACCCGTTGCAGTGCTGTGGGGGGTTGTTCCTGAGCAATTACAGCTCATCCTTTCAATGCCTTCTGATTCCAGGCAATGATGGCATTTTAAGATAAATAACGTGTTCATGGCTCTGCTTGTTATTGAAGGGCTTTTATTATTGCTGATGTTATATGAAAAAGTAAGTTATTAAAAAAATGTGGCACTAACAAATTGAAGCCCCCAGGGAACTGTTGCCTGAATGGGATTTTGATTGGAGTTCAATTTAATTGGACATAAATCTTCTCTTTTCTGATTTACATTCTACTTTAGACCAGTCTACCAAATTCATGATAATCAGGTTTTCATTTTTCTCTATTGAGGAAAATACTCTGACATGAGCATAAACAGAAATATTCCTTCAGCAAGGTGACCTTGTTCTTGCTTGCACCATGCTGGTAATTGATTTAATGCTTCCTTACCTATAAATTGGGCCTCTTTCTGAGGCATGTCCATCAGATTTCCAGGTAATTGGTTAGCATGGTTGTTTTTCTGACTGCAAGATATTTCTCATAAACCTCTAGTACAAGATCATTTTACCTCTATGATCATTTTACCAACATGATGGGATAAATTCAGCAGGCAGACCTACACTGGCTCTGCTGCAGCTTTGAATGCACCTATGTGCATTTCTTGGAGAATTACTAGAGACCTTGTCCTAGCCTGGAGTAAATCTGTGGAGTGATAGAGCTCAGTAATTTCTGTAGAGTTCAATTTTGTGGAAGAAAAAGAAGACAAGTTTTCCAGGCACCCTGATGCTCCTGGCCCACATCCCCTGCTCTGGAGTGTTGTGCACCACAGCACATCATAGAGCTGTTCTGTCCTGTCCTGTCCTCTCTGCTGCTCAGTTCCTCCCTTCCTTTACCCAAGGTTGCTTTTTGTGATTGCTAGTTTAGATTTGTGAGTTTTCCTCCCCCTCCTCTCAAAGAAGGCTTCACCAGGTGAACTCTTTAGGGAAGTGATAGGTGTGGGTGGATGAGTAAGAGGTGAGAACCAGGTGGGATCAAAGGAAACAGACTTGTCATCTAGTTCTGATTAGATATCCAAAGCCATAAATTCACTTGCTGCTCTTGCAGTCTCATTCATGGGAATCTCAGTGAAGTCCTCAGCTGCTGCTGCAAGGAGTGGGTAGGAAAGGGAGGGAACTCACACTGAGATGTAATCATTATTACTGAGATTGAAGAATATTGCAGTTAAATGTTTTTCCCCACTGTTCTTATCCCTTGTGCTTCCTTTGTGTTTCTAACTCATCTAGAGACTTCATTATATTGCTCATTTAACCATTTCCAACAGTACTGGCATTGACAGGTTGAGTTTTCAGCAATCTCACAACTTCATGGGCTGTAAATTGAATGTTTTAGGGCCTGGTGAAAAGGTGATAAGAAAGTTACATCTGCTACCAGTTTCCTAATTACATCAGCATCAAATACATTGAGTTTGTTAATGCCAGGTACTCTTGCTGAAAATACATTTATGACCATGGCCCTGGCAACTGGAAGCAATTACTTTGCAGTGGTTTTCCTTTTGTATTCTGAAACACCAGAATTCTTTTCTCCTCTTTCCTCTGCTTCCCTCCCCACAAAAGAAGCAGAGAAAAATCTGAATTTTAACTTATGATTATCTTCTGCATTTTTTTTATTTTTTTTGTCAGCAAAGATGAATAGCTGGAAAATTACTGAAAGTAATGTAAAGAAAAATGAGCATCTGCTACTGAAATTTCTGCTGAGGTCAGTGGTATTTAGAGCTTGTGTGACAGCAGTGGGCAGGTACTGAGGCTGAGGAGACCTCAGTGTATCTTGACAGGGATTGTGGACAGGGTTTGCTCCCCATGTAGTGATGGCTGGGTTGTAGACCTGGTTACTAAAACTGGTCAAGATGTTTTTCCAAAAGGTTTTATTGTAGGCCATCTTCCTTTAGCTATTTTGGTGACTGATTAGAAAAGACTTTTGCAGGATTGAGATGGGATGGGAGATGTCTCCTATCTTGATTCCCAACTCCCTCTGGATTAGGTGTGTTTGTTAAAGGTTGTGCCTTGCCAAATTGATGCTTGACTTGGGTCTCCCATGCCCTTGGTTTGTCCCCTGCCCATGCTCCCTGAATGATGACTTGCTTGAGGGACACTGGAGCCTCTCTCGTGGCACAGATGGATACCCCAGCCTCCACACCTTCCCTTACTGCCCTCTCTATCTCCTGTAATTCTACTGGGAGATTGTCAAAACCTTGTGCCTTTCATCCCCGAAGTGGGAAGGCTTTTATTTATTTGGTTAATCCGAAAGTTAAGTGGGTGGGAAGATAAGTCAGCAGCCCTGCTCCTTTCGTCACATGGCACCAGCTCTTGTTTCCCCTGGAGAGAGGCAGAGCAGATGGAAGGCAGAGATGAAATGAAGATCAAAAGTAAACAGTGTGATTAAGTTTTTGATAAAGGATAAAACACTTATCACATCAAAGGCTCTGAAAACCACATTAAATGTTTCCTGAACATTTCGTGTCCACGTAAGCATTCACTGCACTTGCCATGGGACATTTGTAGCAGCAGGTGGTGGAGCTGGGGGATGCTGCTGGGCATTTCCCCTCGTGGCTGTGCTGCAGGTCACCTGCCTGGCCCAGGAAGGCAGAGCTGGCAGCCTGCAGCCGTCCTTGGGCACCTTGAACCTCCCTTGCCACAGACCAGCAGACCCATGTACATGCTTAGGACTCCTCTAAGCCTCCTCAGTCTTCCAGGCTTGGGCACTGCTTTTCCAGAGGTTTCAGGGCACTTGGAAATGTGGATGGGTGCACAGTTTGCGGGCAACTTTTCTCCCACGCATTGGTGATCCTTTGGTTCCATTCTTTAGCTCAGTGTATCAAGTCCTGAAATATTTTTGTGTAAGCAGCATCATTTGTAGTGAGAACTGTCTATGCCTTTTTTCATCACGGTGTTGAAATACTGAACAGTGCTGGCCAATGAAGAAAGATACAAAGGTGTGTGTTGCCATTATTTTTTAAATAGTGCTCCTGATTGTTCTGGGCCACTGTTGGTGGACAGAACATTTTGGTAAAATCAATGCAAAATGTTACCAGTCCAGCCCAGCAGCATTTAGAGTTCCTTTTCCCAGGTAGTGGCGAGTCCAATCTGCTTTTGTTTCCAATTTATCACCTTGTTTTGCTGTAGGCAAGGAAGGATGCCTACAGAATGCCCTCCCTTCTGCCACGTGGGAGGTTCTCTGTAACAGAGACCAGTCCCAGAAACTGTCTGCCCCTGGATAATTTTTTGGTTTTTTTAGCCAGTGCAGAAACATGTTCTATCTCCTGGTCTCAGCCCTTCAGAGCACAGAGGTAGTTTAAATGCTGTGTGTGTGCAGCCACCTGTATCATCAGTCACTTTGCATGTTGAGGGTGGAAGTTTGCCCTTCACTAACATCTCACCATCTCACTTCCT
This sequence comes from Drymodes brunneopygia, assembly GCA_013400955.1. Classification (NCBI taxonomy): domain Eukaryota; kingdom Metazoa; phylum Chordata; class Aves; order Passeriformes; family Petroicidae; genus Drymodes; species Drymodes brunneopygia. The sequence goes on from VZTZ01013606.1 coordinate 494,148, forward strand.
CCAGAGCACCATTTATCAACTGAAATTGGCATCTGATTTGCTTCTGAAATGAGAGGAACAGCAAAACACTGTGTGTTGAATTGGATGAAAGTTCATGGAAGCACCTGCTGAATGTTTGCATGCTTAAATCTCACTGACTTCAGGTTAAGCCCAAGAGGTTTTTAAGTGAGGTTTTGAGTTGTTTTTACCACATTTGAGCTGTTGTTTCCAGGAAAAGTGGAAAAAACTTTTTATGCTAAGATGGACTTCTTTACAAATATCTAATAATCTGGACTCAATTTTTACTTGCCTGGGTTTATTTTAAAAAGCTCAGCAATGGGGCAATACTTGAATGGATATATGTGTATTAGAAGCTAATCAGAAGGGACCACTTTTACTCATTAGTCCAAGCTTCCACTTGAAGCAGGGCTTGAAGTTTGCTCAGTCTTGTCTAGTTGAGTTTTGAAAACCTCCCAGGGTGGAAATTGAACATCCTTTCCAGGTCCTTCTTCCAATATCACACAGTGCTCAGGGGATGATTTTCTCTTCAGCTGGAATTTCTCTGCTGCAGCCTGGGAGTGCTGCCTCTCATCCTGTCACTGTGCTCTTCTGGGGAGGGTCTGCCTCTGTCTATGCTGCCTTTTCCATCATCCAAAGAGTTCAATAAGACAAATCTCCTTGGTTGTTTGCTTGTTTTTTTTCCTCTCAGTACTTCCCTTGTTGTTTCTGTACTTTGTGAGTGATTGACAGCAGAACCTTGTATGCATATTTGGGCTTTCAAAGAAAGATCTTGTTTCTATTTAGTACTCTTGAAAAGAGAACTTTGGAAATGTATGAACAGAAAAAGAAATTAGGTGGTGTGAGCAGAGAAGTCCCTGTCCCGAATTCATGTCTGCCAGATGCTAATGTTAGTTATTTTTGAGCTCAGAAGGGCAAGAGTTTTTATCCTTTGTACTGCTGGCCTTATCCTACTGTGAACCTAACAGCATTAGTACAAGGGAGCAAAAAGGCATCTGTTAAAACCTTCAAGTCTTCTTTGGTGGCAAGTAAGGTGGCAATCATGCACCAACTCAGATATGACACAGACCTTGCCTGAAAACTTGAGGTTAGACTAGGAACTTCATAATAAAAAAGTCAAATTTAATTTCTTGACAACACCCAAGACAGATGTCTCAGTGACAGTTGTACAGCTGTTTTATTTCCTTTTAAAAAAATGTAACTTCTTCTTAAAAAGCATTACCATGTATTTCAGCAAGATTTCTCATTTAATAAGATGCAAAAGTTCAGGCAATATCCTGTTTAGATGGTTTCTGTTTGATAATAATAATGGAATTGACAGTGAGGGATTGCACCGAATAAATCATTACTTGTGAGGTCTGTTTAATGCTGCAGCCAGGATGTGACCTGTAATTTCACAGCTGTTTTAACTTTTTCTTTTCCTCATCTAGACAGCTGTATGTCCATGAGATTTATTTCTTGATCTCTGTGGACATGAAATCCTTCTTGGGATTATTGCCATAGAAACAAGCCATAACACAGAGCGTGTTAGAAGTAACAAATGGGATTTGGCAGTCCTTCTCATTTACTACACAGATTCTGAGCTATGTAGTACAAAAAGCAGCAATTACTTGCTCTCAGAGCTTTATTAACAGGCACATCTGCACATTCATTAGAACTAGATGCTTCAACTTCCATCCTGGCTGGGATGGTATTTATACATTCTGGTCTTTAAACTAAAATCCAAAATCTAGTTTATTTTCCAGTCAAGGTAGGAATTGGTCAGGTTTGATATTTTGGTTCCTTTTTGTTGGTTGCAAATCCCAGAGGCAGCCCGTGTGAGCCTCCCAGGACGAGATAAGTGATGGAACTGCTGGCTCCAGGAAATGCTCCCTCCTCTGAAGGATGAAGTCACCCAAGTTTTGCTTGTAAAGCCTGATCTCCCACGGAGCTGGGACTCAGCTCCCAGCCTTTCCCAGGGCTTCACACCCTGCCTGGCTTACAGGAATGATTCCCTTCTCTTCCTTGGTGGCCCAGGATGGCTCTGAGCTGGGGGAGCAGAGGGATTGTGCCAGGCAGGGAAGGGTTTTTTGCAGGAGTGAACACAACAAGCTGTACCTGGAGCTGAGGCTGAGCTGATTGTCTGGGTCACAGCACAGCTGCTGATACACATGAGAGAGAAACTCCAAATTCTAAGCCACATCCATGGGTCAGCTTTTGAAATTGTATGGGATAGTAAAGAGGTAGAAAAGCAGAGGGAACAGAATACACAAAAGGGCAGAGCAATAAACTGAAACTCAAAGTGTATCTGCTGGCTGTGTGTGCCCAAGCCCTGGCTGTCACCATGGCCCTGTGCTGTCACCATGGCCCTGTGCCTTCTGCCATGGGAGGTCAGTGCTGGCTCAGCAGGGCACAGGGTGCAGATCTTGCTTGGCTCTGGTGCTCTAATCTCTTTCCTATCCTCCCTTTTATGAGGTAAAATCAAACATGGAAACAAATAGTCAGGTCACAGAGGGGTCCCTTGCTCTGGATGATGCATTTGCAGACCTGGAAGGGAGCACACACTGTTCTTTTCCCTGTCCATGTCCTACAATGCTGCCTCTAGCTGGGAGAGGAGCAGCTTCCAGGGGGGATTTCAGAGGCAGCTGGAGATGCTTTAAAGCTCTCAGGGCAAAATTTCTCATCCCTCTGAAGCAATTCAAAAACAGAACAACTTTGCTCAACAGGAGGTACATTCAAAGCTGATTGTAAACCACAAAATCAAGATGAAACCTAGAATGCAACCTGAAAAACCCAGGTAACTGAAATATGGGGATTTGAATCTGGGCTATGTGCTCACAGTCTGCCTGGCCTCCTTTTCAGAAGTGCTGAGGACTGTGCAGCTCCAGTGAAGGCGATGAGTGCTCAGGATCTCTTTGAAACATTTATTTTGTACCTAAGTATAGATCTAGGACTGACTAACTTCAGGTTCCAAATATAGTTCAGGTGTCTGCCTTCTCATTCTTCCTCATTTCTCTTTTTCTTGCTATTTAATCTCTTCATCAGCTCCCACATTCTCTGTGTCCTCCAACTGCCTTAACTTTTCCATCCTCCCTCAGTTGACTTCTGCTCCTGCTTTTATCTCCTCATTCACTCTGACACCTCTGCTGTCCTGTGGGAGCCACAAGGTCCGTCCCAAGCAAGCTCTAGGTGGCACCCCTTTTCTCTCCCTCTCACCCTAAATTCTCCCTGCCTCATTCTCAGGAGGGCAGAGTTTCAAACAAACTGCTTCATCCTGTTCAGCAGCCTGCTGAATTCAAGTCCCAAACACCTGTCCTCTCCTGCATGGACCTGAGCAGAGAAGGCAGTGAAAAGGGAATCCTCACAGACACTTGACTGGGGGGAGCCCAAAGCAGCTGCCATCACTTTCTGGCCCAAAAGCAGGAATCACAGTGTCCCATTTTTCCCATTTTCTGTGTTCTGCCCGTCGCAGGCACGATCTGCCAGTGCCAGCAGTGAAAGAGACGTGAAGGTTATCAAGAAGGGATCATGGTAATTTTGAGAACAGGAAGCTCTCATTAGTGGCTGTGCTGTTCAAACCAGCCAGCAGACAGACGTGGCTGTGGATGTGACAGATCTTGTCCCTGTCTCTGTTGCAGGAAGGCATGCCCCAAACGCTGAGTTCTACCAGTATGTTTACCCCATGTGGCTTCAGCCCTCATCTACATACTTCGAAAGAAGGTGAACAAGGAGGACTGATCTTCCAGGATGGAAACCTTACCTCAGCATCTCTGGATGCTCTAATCCAGCATCTGATACCTACCACTGATTACTACCCTGAAGTAAGCAATTCACAGTATAATAAATGGTTTAATTTTGATGAATTGGGGCAGCACTTATGCAAAAGTGCAAATGTGTTAAATTTTGAATTAAGAGGGCTAATTTAAAAGCTGCATACAATTAAAGCTTGGTAAATTGATGCATTGCTTTAAATGCTGTTTCACTGCTCTGTAATTGTTCCCATGAAAAAGCAGATCCCAAAGATGATACTGCCTTTAAATAAGAGAACAGGGTAGGGGGGGAGCTGTCGTGGTGATGAATTAGTGATGTAGCAGTTGGAGCACTCAAAAATAGCAGTGCTTCCAAGAGAGGTTTAGAGGAAAACTGAAGCAAAAAACTCTCAAGTCTGGCATTAAATTAGCTGAATTTCAGTGGCTGCTGAAGTCATCCAGATTTGCCTGTATGTACAGAGCATTCCCTTGGTGACAACAGAGGTGCTTCTTCTGGTGGGTTTATAATTTACCTCGGGTTGTATTCACAACTTTGCCAGCATAGTCCAGATCCTAATCCTTGCTCCATCAGTGGAAATCAAGTGTTTCCTCACCAAGAGTGTGAGGATCTAAACTGGAAGCAGGTTTATGGTCCTGCAAGCTATTGACTTCACTGGATTTTGCACATCCTCAGTGGAATTCAGGCAGAGTTTGACTGGAAGACTTTTAAGTGCTAATATGTCTCCATGGCTTGTATTTCAAAGCACAGAGGAGCATTGACTTCTGGGTACTTGAGGAGACTGGGAAAGTTATCAATGCAGAGCAGGCAGCATGTTTTAAATTACCCAGAGCTCAGTTTCTGATCAGCTAAAAATAAGTAATAAAGAAGCATCTCAATTAAAAAAAAATAGGAACAGAAAGGCAATAAAAATAGGTAATAGACAGATCAGGCTGTGAGATTTTCATTAGGCAATGTGTGATATGTAATATTATACCTGCTGCTCAGGAGCATGGCTAGGGCTGGGGGAAAGGAGATAATTCAGGTGCCAGGAGGGGTCAGGATGCAAACAACTGAGACTTCATGCATGTATTTTAAATTCATTGCTGGAATAATTTGAATAATCCAAGGATTTATCCAGCAGACCTGCTTCCCACAGCTTCACAGATGTGGAACTTCATATGATATGACTTGGCTGATAGAAATGAAATTTGGGGGAGTTAATAGAATAAATGAAATATTGCTTAAAATAGGCTGGGTGAGATCTGCAGGGCAATAGCAAGATGTGGCTGACATGGGAGTGTCTGCAGCTCCCAACCCAGTACAACACAGAGATTTCTGCCCATTTATCTTTACTGTCTCCAGCGTCCTGGTTGAGCTTCTGGGCTTGCTGCCTTCACTGGATATTTGCCCAGGGTTTAGGCCACCAAGGGCTGGAAGTTGATGCTGTGGAGGAAGGAGATGCTGCTGCCTCCTGCACCCAGTGTAACCAGTTCCATATTCAGGGTCAGGAATTGTTAGGTCTTTTAGATAAAAAGGTCTTGCTGAGTAAAAATAAAGAAGCTGTTAAACTCAGGGCTTTTACAGTCAATATTACCCACTATGTGGCTGCTCACAGTGGCTGTACTTGTCTTCCTCCTGCAGAAAGCCTATATCTTTACATTCCTGCTGAGTTCCAGACTCTTCATTGAACCCCATGAGCTTTTGTCCCGAGTTTGTCACAAGTGCATTGAGCAGCAGCGGCTGGATGACCCCGTGCTGGACAAGGTTAGTTTATCTTTACAGCAGAAAAATGTGCAGTATTTTCAATGGGTAGAGGATTCTGGGGCTCTGGTGTGTGTCCCTTGCCTCTCTTTAGATTAAATGAAGCTTTCTCACAAAGGATTTGCCACTGAGATCCTGACATTGAGGCATCCTGGTATCCATGTCTGAGAGCAATGCTTCAGGCAGTAGTCACTTCAAATCTTCTTCTAATTTTCCCTTTCCCCCTGTCTCAGTCTTCCCAGGTGACTTTCCTTCTTAACTTCTTTAAGGCTCTGGTGAAGCCTGCGGGATGCAAGGAGGTAGGACACAACCCTCACACACTGTCAAGTGCAGATGTCCACACACCACTTTCTCTCCCATTTTTACTTAATGTCTCTCCGCCCCTTTGCTTTCTTGCTCCTGGTACAGTAATTTTTCCTCTTGGCCTTCCCTGTCACTTTGAGTACCATGTAACAGAGGGCAGGTGCCCCCTCCCCTCCTGCCCTCTGTGCTGCAGAGTGGCACCAGTGGAGCACTGGGAATGGGCAGGAGCAGCAGTGGGGCCCTGACAGGTGAACAGGATGAGAAAATCCAAGGTGTTCCTGCCTTGGCACTCCTCCCATTTTGCTCTGGGACTGTGCAGTCTGGTGCAGTGAATAGCAACACCTCTGCATCCTCTGGCAGTGCCACAGTGCTGCTGGATCCCACTGGATGCTGTTCAGTTCTGGGTTCTGCCCAAGCTCTCTTTGCTGCATTGATGAACAATTATTCAGTACATTATCTGGAGTAGGAGCTGCACCTTCAGAGCAGTGGAGGGGGAAAGAACCTGCATGTGCTGCAACTTTCCAGAGACCCCAAAATTCTGAAGTGGTTTTCAGAATCAGGATTTCCAGCTTTGAAACAGTGAGTTTGGCATCAAATACTGAGTCACCAACATCTTGTGATGCATGTGCTTGTTTTGCACAGGCAGCTGGTTCCATGAGTAACAGGAGCTCTGCCTTCACTGTGGAGAACCATTCTCCAGAATGCTCAGCAATTCCAGACTTGGGTTACCCATACAGTCAGTGTTAATAGAAATATCTGTATGGGGTGAACCATGCAAAACAAGTTTTCTAAGGTGTGAGTTCTGTTCTCCAATTCTATGACAGATATAAGTTTAGTAGGACTAAAATATGAGCATTGCAAAGTTTTGCTGCTCATTAAACTTTCAAGAAATGAAAAACACTGTCTTATTATGAAGATCTCTTATCTGCCTGAAGTGCATCTGGGTTTTGTAGCAACACAGGGTTGGTGGGACACAGCTGATTTTGTTTTCCTGAGAGTGGGACTGATTTTGAAACTTTGTACACAAGCGACCTCCCATCCCATGTCCTGTGACTTGCACAAAGTCCTCTCCATCAATTTGTAATGCAGTTTACACAGCTGGAGCAAATGTCTCCCCAGACCTTTGTAGTTTCCAATAAAGCTTTCCCTTTAGCAGCCACCTGCTGGTCTTTGAGCTTGAGCTTAATGCTAGCTGACAGCAGTTATTTTTAGAGATGTGGTTCATTGAAACCTGTTGTTGGTGGAAAGCTGAAATATGCATTTTAACCACCTTGGTTGAAAAACAAAGAGCTGGGGAGCTTAAGAGTATAATTTTTCCTGATTACAGGGTAGACTTCAGCTGCAGTATGTGGGGAGGCAGAGGAAGGCTGTTTGTTTCGGTCTGTGTTTGCTGTAAATAAAAATGCAGATTGTTGTTTAACACCATTTCCTTTTCACATAATGGAGGATGAAAGCTTTGGGAGCAGCCACGCTGGCTGGCTTTGGAGATAACACTAATGCACCAACTGTGCCATTCCCTGCATTTCCCTCCTTGCCCCATCCTGACTATTCCCACTGCCACATCCTCAGACAAATCTGCACCAGAAGTGGGCATCAGCTGTGTGCTGTGTGAGTGTCCTTGTCCTACCACAGCCTTGAGCTCATGTGGGAAGAGAGCAACATTATCAGCAACCCAGGTGAGGTTGCAAAAGTGCTGGTGCTTTGTTCATCTTTTCTTCATTGTACATCTGCCACTGGTCACTAAGCAGTGTTTTTCACACAGCCAGAAAGCAAAGGAGCAAAAATCCTCTTTGTTGGTAAAGAAATAAATTCCAGTTTTTCAGAGAAGGATGAAAATATAGAAGGGTTGTAAGTACAAAAGGGAAGAACAAATGGTTCAAATCAGCAAAAAGGCCAGATGTTTTTAAAGAAGGTATAAAGGTTGCACCAACAAAATGTCCATCCAGCCATAAATAGGCCAATTGCATGTGCAGAATACTTAAATCTGCATGTAAAACAGGCAGTTGTGCATGCACCTAAGTTCTGGTACATTTTGCATGCCAAAATGTATTATTTGTGCACCACACTCTTTGTATGCATGTGTGCAGGTTTTGCAGGTGCAACGCAAATGCCTTCTTTGAAAACCTGGCCCGAAGCTCAGTGATGCACACGGTGGGAGACTTTCATGAGTAAACATGTTTCAGTCCCTGCCCAGCATTCAATGGTTTGCATTTCAGGCTCGAATCAGAAAATTTGGACCCAAAATCTTACAGTTGCTGACAGAGTGGACAGAGACATTCCCGTATGACTTTCAGGAAGAGCGGATGATTGGCCATCTGAAAGACATGATTCACAGGATAGCCCCGTGTGATGAGGTGAGGATGCTTGACTTGGGATGTTCTGCTGATATGTTCAGTTCATTTTCCCACTTGGTTCCTCCTCTTCCTCTTTTTTTCTGTGTTCTGTTCCATGCCTCTTCCTGGATACTCTCAGAGTTTTGTTCTCCAACAATGTACAAACCTGTAGTATCTTCCCTGAAAGCCACAGCTCTCTTTAGGTGCTCCTGGGGCAATGAGCATTGGAATTTATCTCCTGCACATCGAACTGTAGGATAAAAATATTCCCATTTTATAGAAGGAATATATGAATGCATAGCATAGACTGAATGTGCTGGTGACAATTCAAATAGCAGCAGAGCTGTGATCTCCCAAGTTAGAGTCACAGAGTCACAGACTGGTTTGGGTTGGAAGGGACCTTAAAGCCCATCTTGTTCCACATCCCTTCCATGGGCAGGGACACCTTCCACTATCCCAGGCTGCTCCAAGTCCCATCCAGCCTGGCCTTGAACACTTCCAGGGGTGGGGCATCCACAGCTTCTCTGGATCCAAGCTCTTACATTTAAAGGAAATACTAATATTAATGGACATGCAGCTTGTCTGGGGGCATGGAAATGGCAGAATACAGCAGTGTGTGGCCTGCTGAGTGCAGACTCAGGCAAGATGTACGGTCCTGGTGTTCAAATATGTGAGCTCTGTGTGTGGCACAGGGGGTCACAGTGGTTGGAGCTTCTGGGAGACCTGCTGGCAAATTCAGGTGGATGAACCCCATAAATTAATTCAGAAACATTAAAAAGACCACAAAGATCATGAAAGTAATAAACAAATAGTACACAGAGAGTCTCTAATTACTTCTAGGTTAACCATGGGATGTGGAGAAATTCAGTTCCACTGGCTACATCAAGGCCTGGCCTCAAGCCACAGAGGGGTGCAGTCCAGTAGAACAACAAGAACATACCCATGAGGATGAGAGAGAGAAGGGTGGAGAGAGGACAGAAGGAATTAGCAGGGCTGCAGCACAACAAAAATGAAATTGGGCTCTCCTGTGCACATGAAATACGTCATAAATGGGAACAGCTTCTCTTGGACTGGGCTGGCATCGTGTCTGGCACTTTCAGGGAGCTGTAGGCTGGCATGGATTCACTGCCAGGGCTGGGCAGCCCATGGGAGAGAAGGGGCAGGACGGGAAGCTGTGGCACACAGTGGTGGAGGTGAAGGCAACAAAGAAACTCAGAAAGAGCCAAAGTGGCTGTAGTTCCCTAAACCAGAGTAGTAAAATTCCCTCAAGAGAAAGAGGCAAAGAACTTGCTCCTCACCAGCCACCACAAAAGATGCCTTGCAGCCCTTCAGCATCAGAAGTGAGGGAAACCCATACAGACCCACCAAAATCGTGTCCACTGGAAAGAAGGAACCAGGCCCAAGGGTGGAGAACGGGGACTTTGTGTGTGCTCTTTAACAGCAGTAGTTGCCCTGCTGAATGCTATAAATGCTATAAATCAACTTTCTGCATGCAAAGCAGTGGTTTATTTGCCTAACCTGAGCAAGCACTGCACACCTTTGCTCTGGAGCGTGCACAGCTGTGTACAAATGCTCGTGGGTGCCCTGGGGGGCCTCAGACTACATTAGTTTCAAATCACTGTTTTTCAGATATTACTAGGCACTGTAATTGCAAGTGATTATGCCTAAGCAAAATCAATAATTAATTTAAGAAACAGCTCATATCCTCTGAATGCAAATTTCCTGTTTTTAAGGGACAGCACGGAAGAGTGATGGTGGCCGTTAGTTTTTTGGAAGAAACTTGTTCTTATTCTGAGGCACAGAAATTAAAGACTGAAAGATTTGTGATGTCATCCAGTCCATGTAGGTCAGTGCAGGATTTTCCCCTGCAGTGTCTGCTCCTGTCCTTTGTAGAGTCCACTTTCTAAAGGCTGTGATGTGCTTATAAAGGTGTCCATGCTGAGAAGCATTTCTTAGTAAGTGCTGTGATTTGCATTTAGAGTTAGAAATTTTAATTAAAATTTGAGCTCCTAAGCCACCTGCTGAGGCCTGCTGTCTTCAGAGGAACTTTCCTAGTTAAGAACGAAACATTTTCTTTAAATATTAAACAGTAGTGTGCTTCTTTTGACTGTTAATGTGGCAGTGAAGTGAAATTGGTTGATAAAGTCCAGCATGCAGCCCCTGTACGGTGGGGGGTCACTTTGTGGCAAGATAATTACCAGCACGTTGAAGGTAATGAACAATGTTGTTTTCAGTTAGTGGATGTAGTCTAAAGGAGGCAGGAAAGGCTTTTAGAAGGACAAAAGCAGGAATTGTTTTTTTTTCTCCCCCAACATGCACAGAAAAGCTTTCTAGGCAAGGGTGCACCCAGCTGATTTTCAGTGAGTCTCCTCAAGAGCTCTGATTTCTGTGTAATTGTTTGTGTCCTTCAAGTGTCTCTTTTTTTATTCATTATTAGGTGGTTGGCTTACCTGAGTCTTTGTTTACTGTTGTCTATATCTATTTTTTGTGCCATATCCCCTATGAAATGAGGTGAAACTAGATCTCTTGATAAAGATTTACTGAAAGACTGGCTAATGTGCACGTCGTTCAAGCAATTTTATGCGGCTTTTTGGCTTTTCATCCAAATTATGAAGAATTTGATACGGCACAGACATGGCTGGTCCAAGATTTCTCATCCAAACTCCTTTTAGGAAGAGGAGCTGGGTTTCTAGATTAGTCTTTTAGCCAGATGTTTTATATTCATTAGAAGGCTTGGCTTTCAGTGCTGTCCCCCCACCCCCCAAAAATTGAGTTTCCCGTTTACAAAATAAATTCACGAAAAGCAGAATATGTCACTATTTGAGTTTTCACTAACACATAACATTGTGTTCAAAGAGCTTCACAAGCTGTGCTGAGATTTGCAAACACACCTGGATGTAAAACAGAGAAATATTCAGATGGTGGTCAGTAGTTTGGGTCCAGAACATTCTTTGTAAATCAAAAGTGTGACCATCTGTTGATTTACATGAGGAAGGTCTTCCTTGGAGCTAATACACATCAGTAACAGATAAAAACTGAAAGAGTGGGTTTTTATTTTCTTCACTCCACCTCTGGGATTTGAGTCCAAATACATTGTGTGTTGTCATTGTCCAGGACATATCCCTCCTGCCTTTTGAGTACTTGCTTCATTTCAGACTTAATAGCTCTATTTTACAAAAAAAAAAGCCTGACTGCACCCTGCTCAAGAGAGCATCTTCCTTAAGTGAAAGGAGAGCAATGTGAGTCCAAGAGAGAAATGTGAAACCTTTTGTTAAAAAAGCTGCATCAAAGTTACAAAGTGTTGTGGCAAAAGCTGAAGCACTTGGGATGTTCTAAAGGTCTCCAGCCTCTCCTACCCTGTAATGAAGACAGAGTAGATGTGAGAAGTTATTCCTCACTGTGAAGTAGAAGATGCTATGTCCAATGTGCAGGTGGGATTCTGTGCAGGTGACAAGAGCACTGACTCTGGTTTCTGGTTCCTTGAACATTTAAAATGTGAATGCTGTCAATACCTAACACTGAAGACTCTGAAGAAGACAGGGGCTGGATCTAAACCATGGGATTACTTCCCAAAGGCTCATTTGAGCTGCATCCAGCTTGGGACATGACATAGGTGTGTGTTGTTCTTTGTGGTGAGGCACAGTCTAGCCAAGGACATTTCCAATTAACCTTTGTCCTTAGAGCTCCTCCACCAGTTCTGTTATCTCAGTTTTGTGATGCATCTGTCAGTTGTGAAAAGTTGAAACAATTTCTTTCTGCCCATCCTCCATGGCCAGAGATTCCACTCATTGTCTGTAAAGAGTTGCTCCAGCTCTGAGAACAACCTGGGCAAGTTGGTAATGATGATCCTGCTGAGCACATGGCTGTGCTTGGAATACAATATGAACTTCCTTCAGTAACAATTAACATTTGGATATTAAATACTCAAAGCTACACAATGCTCCAGCCACTCCAGCTGGATACCAAGCAGCTGCGAGCTTCTTCTGCATTCAGGTCAAAAGGATGGAGAAAATAGCACTAGAAACATTTCTTATTCCTAATAAATAAGAGTTGACAAGGCACCATTAACAGGTAGGGTTCTCGGCCAACACATAGCTGACATAAAATATAGGTACCAAAAGCTGCTGTGCTCCAGAAAGCTGCAGTAACTCATGTTGTGGCATTGCCTCTCCTTTGAACCTGCTGTTGGCAGGAATCTGGAGTATCAGTGCCAGCCCAACCCACCAGTCCTGCCTGCCTCTTCTCTTGACTGCAGTCTCTGTGTCCAGAGCACAGAACTGTAATTAAGCCAACTGGTTATTCTGAAATAGGCTTGTTGGAAATAAAATAGTAACCTGTTGCTGGCTTAGGAGTATTTTGCAGAAATGAAAATTCAGACAAAACCCCACTCCTATGTCAAGTTTTCTGGGTGGCTTATGTTTCTCTCCCTGTCTCTCCAGGCTTACTGGAAAAAGATGAATCAACTTTTGCAAGCCCTGAATCAGAAGCTTGCAACCCTCAGCCATGGGCAAGAAGGGATTGTCAAGATCAGTACTGCTGTCTCTGATAAGCTGGTTGCCTTTAAAACTAAACCTCCATCAATTCAGAGAGAAATCCTGAGTGTCTGCAGTGACCCTTACACCCTGGCTCAGCAGCTGACACATGTGGAGCTGGTAAGTGGGAATGGTTCCCAACTTCTGCAGCCAAAGATGTTATTTTAAGCTATCAGCTGCTAAGTATTCCAGACATAACCAAAGAATGTCTGCACTGCTGCAGCACATCCCATGCTGTATCAGCACTGCAGCAGGAGGCAGGGTTTGACAGGTTAAGAGATGCTGGGGAAGCAAACTATATATCAGAGTGTCCCTGTGCAGCTTGGAGCAGGTCATAGCTTGGAGCAGGTTACAGTACTTCAGCTTGCTTATTTGTGAAATGAGAATCCTATCCCAGCAAAGTCAAGTCCCAGGAATGTCACTTCTATAAGGTGCTCAGAGCCCCACAAGCTCTGCAGGTGCTATTGAAATGGCTGGCCATTAACCCTTTTATAAATTTAGAAGAAATTTTAGCAGTTCAAATCCATTTCTCCAGATACACAAAGCATGTGAATTGTCTGATGTGGCTTTCATTCTTCCCTTTGGGATTTTGTGCATGGACATATAAGGGTGTGCAGACACCACCCCTACAAATTCCTGCTGTTCCCCCTGTGCTGGGCTACAGTCTGCTCCCAAATAGGCTCTTGTGTGAAAAATTGCAGTGCAGAAACCTTGGATGTGCTGCTGTGCTGCACACCCTTCTCCCAGGGCCAGGTCCATACCCATGGAACTCCTGGATGTGCACAGGAGAACGTAAAACATTGCTGCCATCTGCAGATCTCTCATTGCTCTGGTGTCCTGCTGCCTGTCCTCCTGTGGACACTGCTCATCCTTGAGGGGAAGGATGGAAAAACAAAACATGAAATGCACTGTGGATTGGAGTGAATATTAGGAAATCAGCCTTTGGATTTCTGAAGGTAGTTGATATCATATTTGTCAAGAAATGGAATGGTTCATTTTCAGAATATGCAGCTTTGGCTCTCTTTGCTTTATATAACTTAAGCCAGACAGTAGAAGTCCTTTTGTACAGAGTTTTTTTCTTGCTTTTGTTTTTTTTCTCTTCCACAGTACAACTGTCTTCCAAGGGGAAATTCCCTGTAACTGAGGCATCACTGCCTTTTTAAAACAGATGCAGCTAGATATTTTAGTTCCACTGTATTGTAATCAATGCTCTCTACTTTCTCTTTCATTGCTATGTCTGATACATTAAGTGCTCTGCACTGAAACTGTCTGATGCTTATTTGTTAGTAAGAATTATTTGCTACTTATTTAAAACAGTTATTGGTTAGTAAGAGCCATATACAGTTATCAGTGTTAAGGTGAGAGGCCCAGAGAAAAAGCATAGGAGTAGACATAATATTTTCCCTTGAGCAGAATTGCCATTTATTTTATTGTTGCTTGAGTATTCTAAGTTTGGGTTGTAGGAATTCCAAAATACCTCCTCTGAAATACCTTTGTGGCCTACAACCTACTGAAAATATTTCTTTTTCTAATAAGCATGTTTAAGGGGAGTGAAAAGCCTAGCAGGAAGGTCAGTGTGTGGTTGGAGCTGCCACATTTATTCAGGAGCTGCTGGAGGTGGCCTCTCTTTTACTAAGAGAGATTTGGATACTTCATTTATTCTTGTTTTGGCTCCTGACTGGGACACTCCCCAGTGTAAGCAAAGCCCTTAATGTGTCACATGCATCCTCAGTGCCTTCCTTACCCCGTGACCCAGAGCCAGCACCTGAGGGTCAGTGGGCAGGGAGCCAGGGCAGAGCCCTGTGTGGGCAGCTGAGAGTGGATTGCTGTGGACACCAGATAACAGCATTACTGCCATTGTAACAGCTGGGAAACAAGGCTTTTGAGCCACGCTGGACCACAGCAGGTCTGAGGCAGCACCAAGCACAGAACTGATGTCTGCTGGCTCCCAGATGAAGCCCTGTGCATCCAGTGCAGTGGAGGGGATTCTCACTGTGGCTTGTCAGTAATGAGACGTATTTATTCTAATTTTCATCTTTCTGCTGACATAGTTCTAATTGTCATTATGAATTTTAATGTCTGGTTTGTTGGCTGTCTACCAGTTCAGTGACACCACTCAGAGCTGACAGAACATGACAGTGTCTTACCAAGAGGAACAGAAGAGATTCTGGGGTACATTCTTATTTTTCCCTCTCTCTTCCCACTCCCCTACCCTCGACAGGAAAGACTCAGTCACATTGGACCCGAGGAGTTTGTGCAGGCATTTGTACATAAGGACCCTCTGGATGGCACCAAGGTATGGCTTCTCCACATACAAAGTGTCTCCTGTGACCACAGTTTGTCCAGATGTGATGAGGTCCCCAAGAGCACGGCCTGAGTCAGGAGCTGACCAGGGCCAGGCCAACTGGTGACCTGTGTTGTCATGGCAAGGATGGGAACCTGTTGGCAGAGGTCATTCTGACAGGTCACTGCCATTCCTCCCTGGTGACAAACTGGTCACTACTCCAATGTGCTTTTGGGTTTATTCCTCCCAACCTGCTTTGCCTGGGACAGATGGTTGTGGCTGTACACAGCCAGGGAATGTCTGCTGCTCTGCTGAAGGAGCAAAGGCTCGGGATGTGATGTAATGGCCTCAGTGTGTGCCCAGACACCACAGCAATGAGTCAGTGCATCATGAATCAACTCTCCTCTCTCTACACAATAGCTTTTACCCAAAGCACCACAGGGAATGGAGTGCATGATCAGGGCTTCATCCAAAGGCTCTCAAAGCCACTTGGAGTCTTTCCACTGATTCCATTGAGGTTTGAAGCAACATTTCAGTGAGTGCCTCAATAAGGAAAGAGGCTTCCTAGCTAGAGAGGGAGAGTCAGAGATTTCACCAGCTGTCTGAAAAGACTCTAAGTGGAAAATTCTTCCCCTGAACTGCATATGGGTTCACTGGTTCATATGCACTGAAATCATACATCAATGGCTGAATTTCCTCATTGGATGCCAAAGGTATCAGGAAGACCTGTGTTCGTAGTGCTGCACAAAGAGCATCAAAATAGCTTGTAATGGTGAAAAGATGGATGGATGGATGGATGGATGGATGGATGGATGGATGGATGGATGGATGGATGGATGAAATATGCAATGTTGGGTCCTTTTCTTCTCTTGTTGGACTTACAGAGATTCTACAGTTTGTTTCAGGATGAGGGAAATAGGCAGAGATGGAGTTCCAGGTATTCTGGGCATTGATCACATTCTTTAGAAAGGAACCCCAAGGCAGCAAATGTGTGTCGGAAACACAAGACACCAAACCAGCCACAGTGAGATTTCAGCCACTTGGGCTTCAAGTCAGCAAGGCTGATCAGAGTGAGGGTTGTCTGGAACTTTTCTTCATGCTCTGTGTGGTTGATTTAGAAAAGCTTCTGTGCCAAGATACAGGCCAGGCAGAGCATTGTACACACAATCACAGAATAGTTTAGGCTGGAAAAGACCTCTAAGATCATTGAGTCCAACTGTTAACCCAGCACTGCCAAGACCACCACTAAACCATGTCCCCAAGTGCCACATCCATACATTCTTGAACACTTCCAGGGATGGTGATTCCACCACTTCCCTGGGCAGCCTGTTCCAATGCCTGACTACCCTTCCAGTGAAGAACTTTTTCCTTATATCCAATCTAAACTGCTTCTGGCACAACTTGAGGCCATTTTCTTTTGTCATAATGCTTGTTACTTGAGAGAAGAGATCAATTCTGCACCCCCACCCCCCCAACCTCCTTTCACGGAGCTGTGGGGAGCAAGAAGGTTCTCCCTCTTTGTCTCCAAGCTGAGCTCCCCCAGCTCTCTCAGCTGCTCCTCATCAGATTTGTGTTCCAGACCCTTCCCCAGCTCCTTTGCCCTTCTCTGGACACGTCTTTGGACAAAGCAGCACGGACCTTATGAGAGTCACATATTCCCTGACCCGTGAAGAACATCCCTGTCAAGCACAGGGAGTTGGCTCAAGTCTGAATTCCCTCCAGCTGGAGATCATATTAAACATCTTTCTTGCGTGAGGGCTTCAAAAGGCTTCACTTATGAATGTTTATCAAGCATTCTGAGCTGCAGATGGAAGATGCTTGGGAGGTGCTAAATATTGCTGCCATTTATAAAGCTTAACCTTTAAAAAGCAGTCTGTCTCAACTTTACTGTTGCACATTTTTCACAAGTTTTGCGTTATTAGCTGTGGCTCTTACGCCCTGGCACAGGACAGCAGTTCTGAGATGGAACTACTATTTTCAGAACAAAACCTGAGTTTTGTGTACTTTTTGCTGTAATAGGGAACAAGAAACAAAGCACATGAAAAGCAGCTGCTCTGGTCAGACTGGGGCTGATTTGGGTTTCCTTTGGGTTTTTTGATATTTACATGCTGCTTGCTAACATTTACTTTTGAGATGCTTCAAAAATACACTTTTATTGTGTTTGTAGTCTATTCATGAAGTGGCTCAGAATTTCAGTCCTGTTAAGCTTTGCTCCTCCATAGCATGGTACTGTGATTTCTGTTTCTTAACACGTCCATACACAGAATCACAGGTGAACATTTTCTTACTTTGAATTGCCTTGGGAATCATATTAAGTCCCATTTCTGAAGGGGGTCTTAGTCACTGGCTTACCTTACATAAAATGGGTGATCCCATTGACATTAATGGATCTTTGCTTATGCATTATGATTGTCCTCTTAGTGGCATGTGTTTATGGTACCTCTGGGGAACGATCGTCCTAATAAAACAAAAATCAGTATTCTCTGGTACCCTCTAGTGGATGTTACTGAATGTTCAGACAAATCTCTTGAACTCCAGAGAGCTGAATATCCTAGATGGACTGTCTTAGAATTTAAAGCTGGGAAAAGCACTTGAATTCTTACAATCACAAGCAATATACTCAGTTCAACATACTGTGTGAACCGCCCTATCACTCCTCTGAAGTCAAATTTTCTATTGATGACAAAGGAACTGGAAGAGTTCAGCCAAGTATCTGCTCTCACAGCCTGGATCAGTTATGGGAATTTATGTTAAGTTTTATATAAATAAGTGAAGAATATGCTTCTTGTAATGGCTCTTATCAGTGAAGTGTCTCTGGCATGCAAGAGACCTGTTCAAGCACAGCCATCCAGGCAGATCTGATTGCTAAGAACCTGTTTTTCTGAAAACTCACTAAAGAAAATAGTGGGTGTTTTTCCTAAAGAATCAACTAGAACTGTGTTTTCTCTTGTTTACCTCTTGTACACTTCACTAAATTCTGGTCCCTCCTGTCCAAAAAATGGCTGTGGGTGATTTTATTTACTAAGGTGGAGGAAATCCTGGAATCAAAGTCACAAACTGAGCCTGCTGTGGAAGACTGTGCTTGTCTCATTTTGTCTGCATGTCCTTGTTGATGTCAGAATCCTGCAATGCCCAGCTGTTCATATCCCGGTGAGCAAGGGTCAGTGTAGGCTGTCAGTGAACACTTGCTGCAGGCAAAATGGGGCTGTTTTCTGGACACCAGTGTGAATAGTGCAGTGTGACACACCCAGCTAGACCCCCATCTGCCACTCACAGGATTTTTAAAAGGGGCCTTAAATGCATAGTCTTCCATGAGCATGAGAGAGATGTGGCCAGTAATTACCTTTGTGCAGTATTTATCTTAGTGATCAGGTCATTGACTGGAACACAGTTATATCTTTCTGTGCTTTTTTCCCCCCAGACTTGTTTCAGTGAACAGAAGAAGACAAGTAACCTTGAGGCCTATGTGAAATGGTTCAATAGACTCTGCTATCTGGTAGCAACAGAAATCTGCATGGTAAGTTACAAGTATGTGCCATGTTTTACCACATAGCTGAAGAACCACTCTGAGATTTTATATTAATAAATAATATATAAATTATATAAAATATAATTAATAAGCAATCCTGTGGATTTATTTCTTATGACCCAGCTAAGCACCTGATGGTAAGTTTTAGCAGTGTTGCACTTGCAGAAGCAACCTGATAAATGACAAACATATTGCAAACCAGAGGTGGTGGCACACAGGGGAATGCTCTGTTCTCATGATGTAGTAGGAGCACAGTGTGGAATAATGAACCCTGCAGGGAAAAGGAGAGGAAAAAATGCCTTGAGGTGTCCTGTGAGATTTCTGCCAGCAAAGATTCTAGTGGAGCCATATTTGTTATCTGTCATCCTAAAGATCTGCTGTGTGTGTGAATTCCCTCTGCGTGGCTCTGTGTCCTGCTGGCCATTAGTGTAGCTGTGGCTGTTGTTTCTTAACCTGGTAGTGGTTTTAGTTTGTTTAACTTGGTCCTATCAAAATGAAATTAATGTTTGCCCCTTTGAAAAGGGTGTGGAAGGGATGAATAATAATAGTTTAAAGAGCCTTGGTAGCCTGTGACACATGAGAAATACCATTTGGAAGATCAACTTTGGAAAAGATAGGGTGATTCCAGTCCAATTAAAACATGTATTTAAAATGCTATCTTTTGGCCTGGCCATATTGCTGAAGGGGCTAAAGAGAAAGGGATTAACGTAATGAAGTGAACTCTTTCTGGGACAAAGATGCTGCTGTAACAGGGGTGTGAAATCCTGCCCTTAGCAAAGTCTGTGCTGATGTGCTCACAGACTTGAGGGAGGCCACCAGGGAGCTGAGGCTCGGCTTCAGGGCTGCTTGGGCTGCCTGTTCTAGCACTGAGACAGTCACTGGAGCTGGGAATTGCTGTGAATTTCTTCTGTGTCACTGCAGCAAAAGCTTTGATTTCAGAGGCTACCAGTCACCAGCATCCACTGTATTGCTGGAACAGAATCAGGGCCAGTGACTGAAAGCAGATGGCCCAAGCTGTGCATGAAGCCACGCTATGCATGGAACAAATGCTTAGGATGACCTCCAGTTCTGCATATGCTCATTACAGATACTCATTTATTTTAATTTACAGCCTGCAAAAAAGAAACAACGAGCGCAAGTCATCGAATTCTTCATTGACGTTGCCCGAGAGTGCTTTAACATAGGGAATTTCAATTCACTGATGGCAATCATTTGTAAGTACAGCTCCTAACCGGCTTTTCCATCAGCTGTCACAGATGAAAAAGGAAACCCAGCTCTTATCAATGGCTCTCTTTTTTTCTCTCTCACGCGTAGCTGGAATGAATATGAGTCCAGTTTCCAGGCTAAAGAAGACTTGGTCAAAAGTGAAAACAGCCAAATTTTTCATTCTTGAGGTAAAAAAAAATATAAATTCCTGATGCACTGCTTTAATTATATTTAGGATACTTTTGCTTGGGAATTTTACATTGTTATCCAGGTGTGAGGTGTCTGGCGACACATTTCACAGGCAGAGAGCCTGATTCTAAGCTGCAATATCCCAGGTATAGTGAGGAGGGTGTAAAGCTGCTGATATGCAGAGGGAACTCAGAGTACTCAAATAAATAAGGGGAATTAAAACCTCTCCAAAATATGAGCATATATGCATGCCATAGGGCTTCCACTGAGGCATGTTTTGTTTAGCCATGGACACAATGCTGAATGTAAAGCTCCCAGTCTATATCTAGGATGTTGGGTGAAGACCCAAGGTTGCATTTTGTATTGAGGATTCCAGGATGGCCAGGCACACACAGAATGTGCAGGGGTTGTTCTTCACATGAAAGCTCAGTAAGCTGTTAGTAGAAAAATCAAAGGTATAAACAGCCATGGGCTGTAGACCTCTCATTGTATCCTTGGTGCATGGGGTTCTGCAGGGATGTGGATTTTGAAGATGTACATTTTGAAGATGGAGGCTCAGCTCTGCTCAATGTTTGCTATAACTGGGCATAAAATTGTCTTTAGAGGACCCAGGCCAGTTTCTAACCAAGGTGTGTTGTTTTGTGCCTGCAGCACCAGATGGACCCTACTGGCAACTTCTACAACTACCGGACAGCGCTGCGGGGGGCTGCCCACAGGTCCCTCACTGCACACAGCAATAGGGAGAAGGTAGGTGTGACCACATCCCTTCCACCTCCACACAGGTGGGGTGCATTTCTGCTGCGAGTCAGTGGCTCAAATATTTGATGCAGATGCTCTCCTCCCTTCCATGGGTCATCAGTGCAAGTGTGCTTCAAGATGCGAATGGAAATGTAAAATGTACAAAAAAAAAACGTGATTGAAAGAGTCTGGATAGGATCAAAGCAAATCTTTGTGGCCTTGCTGTCAGTCATTGGGAGGGTTAGAGAGGGCAGGACACACAGCATGGAGGACTTTGTTGCAAGTGTCTCTATATCCCTGGAAAATTCACGTTGTTTACATTGATAAACCTGATGGAACAGCTATTCCAGAGTGAAATGACTTTTATTTTGGTGATGGATCATGAGCCTGGCAGATGCAGGTGGAGCTGTGCATTGTTACAACTGTGCCCCAAGGCTCTGGCAGAGAAGCCCCTATTGTGTGATGTGTGAGGTGAGATGGAGAGCAAAGGGCACAGCAGCAAAGACGAGGTGGATCTCCATTTGCATTAGGGAAAGATGATTTACCTCAGTTCTGCAAGGGAGTCTAGTCTGAATGCATTGCAGCAAATTTGGGGTGATATTCTGTCCTTGTGAATTTTCATTTCATTTGGTTGTTGCTGCCATCTCAGTGAGCAAGAATTGAAGTGTTTTATCAGCATTCACAGCAGATGTGGAGCTTTCTGACATGTCACTGATGCTGCAAAAATCAGATTGACAGGATGCTAGAGTGTAGGATCCTCCTGTTTTGTGCCTCGATATGTTTCTTGTTAGTTTTCTTATTCCTTCATTCAATTATTTATTTTTTTGTTACATGAAAGAGGGTTTGTGTTTTACACTGTAATTGCTCACAGTCATAAATGGGTAATCTCTGCACTGAGCATGGCAAAGCTAAAGGAGATAGATACTGCATGAACAAGCACAATATGGAATTTAGTATTCATTCACTAGAGGAGCCAGGCCAGATGCTAATCTCACACCCCTGTAAATTTGATGTAAATCTGCTGAGGCTAATGGAATCTCACAGCATTTACAGTGAAATGAGATCAGCATCTGGTGGCAGGCTGACTCAGCTGCAATGGGAGTACACTGAGTTGTTCTGAAAAGCACTTCTCTATGCAAAGGAGAGATGATTTGGATGTTTGTGACTGGAAAAGCAATTCTTTCAACTCTCACACGCTGCAGGGAGGACCTGTCAGTCTGAGATGCTTTTGCAGTTTAGTTCTTCTGCAACCATCATAGATATTCAAACCAGTTGCTTTATTGTTTGACTTAATTTCCTGTGCAGTTAGCAATCTCTGTCATATCTCTATCCCCCAGCTGGTTAATACTGAGGGCAGAGACGTTATTAGATTGAAAGAAATCTATTTTACATCAGAAAAAGCACATATTCTCTTTTCCTTGTATAGACAACATTAATTCAGGAAAATGCTCCAGGATATGATTTGGTAGCTACTCACGCTGGGTATTTTACAGTATCAGATACAGCAGATCATGTAACGCTTTCTGTAGGATTAAGGAATTTTGTTTCTTTTTATAACCAAGATTATAATTTATTTGTTTTAATGAACTCCAACACATCCAAAAGAACACGATCACTTCTTTTTGACAAAAGATGTTACACTGTTTCTTGGCAAACCCACAGCAAAGCTCATTCTGAAGGAAATTTTTATCTTCAAACTGAGTTGTTCTGGCAGAGGGATGTACTGGTTAGTGAGTAAGTCTGGTTTTGTCTGTTCAGTCAAATGACCTGTGATAGCTCCAAAATGAAGTCATGGCACTGGGAAACTCTGCATTGTACTCATGGCCTGGCTCTGGCTTTGAAATGTTGGGAGTATGTACAGCACAGCACTGTGCACTGCTGCTGTCTGATACTGTGGAGCAAGAACATGTCAGATCTCATTAATTTTCCTCTTTCTGCAGGAGGCAATTGTCCTTCAGCATGTGAGTGGGTTGGATGGCATGGAGGGGGGATAAAAATTGAGAGAAATATGAGTTGCTGGCACTAACCCAGATTTTATGCTAACTAAGTGCCTGGAGTGAAGCCAGTATTAGAGCATAATTGTAACCACTTTTGTTGTTTTTCCTAGAGAAATTTGGAAAGCAAAACATATAGGGTAATATATTTTTATTGGGGAAATAAATGGTGACCACAGTACAGAAATTCCATGGAAATGTGTCGAGAATTGGTATCCCCAGATATGTCTTTGGTGCCTCTTGGATGAGCTGAGAACGAGCTCTGCCATGTTCTGAGCTGACTGGGGGCTCTGTAGCTGTATTAGCCTGGCATCCAGCCCACATTCGTGTACCTTTCCTCTCAGCAAGGCTTTTCCTTTATGTTTAGTACCACTAATGGTGCTGACCTTGCTCCCAGGCAGTGGAGCAGGGCAGAACAAGCTCACATCTGCCTGCAAAAAAACATGCAGACAGAACCTAGAAGTGATTTCTTGCTGGGGATCAGTGTCTGGCTTCAGCTCTCTGTATCTTTCCACCTTTTAAGACCACACTGGTTAAAGAGTCATCATCATTTTTTGTAGAAAACAAGCCACATTGAGTGAGTTGTATTCTTTACTGCAGGTTCATTGATTTAGTTTGGGTAATATGAAAATGAATCCTGAAACATACTTAGCTGAGTTTGACTAGAAATTGTTCCACCTGACCCTAATAGGAGGGCTCAGCATTTTGGGAGGATAGGCTGTGCTTTGTTTTCATTCCTGAGTTTTATCGTGGGATGTATCAGAATAAGTATCCAGTGGCTTTTGGGGTGTCAGTCCAGGCTTTTCTATGGCTGTTGCAGTGACATTACAGAGTTTATCCGTGGTTGTCCCAGAAGAAAGCCAGTAGAGATGCAGATCTTTAGAAGTTTACTGGATGTGGTAATTCAGCTGGAACAGAAATTGGCTTCCATTTTCGCAGTAGCTCATGGGCTCTTTGCCTCAGTGTTTTTACTTCTATGGCTTGTTCACACTCATTGTAGCATCACAGCATTGTAGCATCCATGTAGACTGGAAAATAACAGCTGCCAATCCTTTTCTGGGTCCATTTCATATCCTGTTACAGCTGATGTACAGCATGAGATGGAATAACATTAAATACTTAACCAAAGGATTGCTCTCTTGGCCGTTCTTGCTTGCCATGAAGGCACTTTAACTTTGGTGCTGCTTAATGAGTTCCAGTTCAGTTAACATACAAACAGACCAGTGGAAACATTTGGACACTGCCATGCAGTGTTTTCCTTTATGTTCATGGTGGTTAAGTTTGTACGTGGTGGTTTAAAAACCAGACATTTCTGCCACAGGAAAATTCTCACTGAGCTGCTGACCTTCAGCTCAAACTTCCCAAGTGGCCTTTTGCTGTCACAGTCTCACTGCTGGAGAGGTGAGCAGACTGAGGTTTGACTGGAGAATCCCAGAGCCCTGGGGGTCAGCTTTCATGCACTGGTCCTTTGTTATCTTTCTTTTCCCTTTGAGTTGTGAGACAAAGGACCCTGAGGGAGTCTGCTTCACTCTGGATCTCTGCTGAGGTTCTGAGGATGCACTTCAGAGCGCTGTTACTGCTTTCTGCTGTAGAACATCTGGCATCAAATTATTTATCCCTGCTTGTAATTCCATTAATTTCAAGAGTCCTACCCAGAACAGACTTCTTTTATAGCAAATTATGACTCAGCTCTGATGGGTTAGAGGGAAGGCTTGGATCACTGCTATATGCCACTCTGCCCTGGATGATGGCCAGGGCTAATTTTGAGAACTACAATGGTCTTTCTGGCTACTGTTGGCAGCTTCCTGTCAACCAGCTTAGTATTTTCAATCCTGTTGTCTGCAGGTTAATTTGGAGAAGCAGGTTGTACTAATCAGGCACCAGGAAGGAAATTACATGCCTCAAGAGGTAGCCATGCATGGAGCTGTTGAAAATGAAACAGCTCTTGATTAACTGTTTGTAGGCAAGTCCTTGGTCATCAAATTTTACTCTGTCTTTCCTTGTCCAGGGACAACACTGGACAATATTGGTTCCCACCTGTGTTTTAATTGCTCAGTTTGTTTGTTCAACATCTCTGCTTATAAGGACACAACAGAAAAAGGAAATAGTTCTGCAATGTTATTTTGCTCTTTGCTGTCTGACGTTGTCATTAGACAGTGATGCTGCTCATAATAAACTAGGCTTTTACCATTTTCTTAGTCATGTTATTCTGCTCAGTGAACATTGTGTCCAGTTCACTTTCATCTCAGCATACATTCTCCTGGTGGCTGAAGGTCTCTCTGGACACTACTGCCCTTTTGACTTTGCCTGCCTGTCACTGTACTGCTTTTTAAGTGCACAGCACACTGAAAAGTTAATACTTCTTTATTCTCATCTCTCCTGATTGAGCTGTTCTTTCATGCAGCAAAAATACTGAACTGAAAAGATAATGGTTATGTCATTTCTCTCCACAGATTGTGATCCCCTTCTTCAGCCTATTGATCAAAGACATTTATTTTTTGAATGAGGGATGTGCTAATCGCCTTCCAAATGGACACGTCAACTTTGAAGTAAGACCTGAAAAATGTTTTTACCTATCCCATTCTGATAGCTATGGGGCTATCTGAGACTATTGGCCTGCAATTTTCAGTGCAGATCATCAAACACTGAATATGAGATAATCTTACTATATCTGAATGGAATGATTTTCTGTTTACAGAAATTTCTGGAACTGGCTAAGCAAGTAGGAGAATTTATAACATGGAAGCAAGTGGAGTGTCCATTTGAGCAAGACCCAAACATCATCCACTACTTGCACACTGCTCCCATTTTTACTGAAGATGGTAAGACTGTACAATCAGTAGTCACTGAAAATGTCTCTGTTTGTCACTGCTATTTAACACCCTGATCCATGCTTTGGTGATCTCTCTCACTGACCAGTGCCAGCTCTTTCCTAGCTTTCCTGCCAAACAGCTTGCTTATCCCCAGTCTATCAATGTGGTTTTGCAAATGCAGCCTTCTAACACATGCAGCTGCTGCCTGATGGCTTTTCTCTTGTCTCTGGCTTCTCTGTAAGGCACTGTCTAGGAAGCTGTCATTGTGGCTCTGTTTCTGTAATCACAAAAAGAGGCCACACAAGCACGTCATGGGCTGCTGTGAATGTCAGCTGTCCCTTAGCCACACACTCTGTGATTGATGGAACCAGAGCTAATCTCTTTCACAAATCAACACTGTCATCTCTTCAGTAAACTCAGCCCAGGGCAATGGAGTCCAGCTGACCTTCTCTAAAACAAAGTCACGTTATCTACAGAAAAGAATTTTTAAGAAAACCTTTTATATTAATTTTAGCTGTAGCTATGAAAGCCCTGTTCTGAAATTATTTCTCTGATTATCTTTTTATATGTATCTGTCCTTGTCAATTTGGTATCCAGCATGTCAGACTGTGTCACTTCATATTGGTTCGTGTCAGCTGCCTCTCTATACGTTGTCACGCACAGAATTGTCTATAGCAACCTTCCTGTAAGCTATTCTGGTGGTGGGGTTATTTTTTGCTTCATTCTATAGGCAGTTTTCTGTACTAATCCAAGGTAATCAGACCAGACAGCTTTTGCTTCACAGACTACTTCAGAAAGCAAAATACTGCTTCTAAAATCCTGCCTAAATCCTAAAAATGACTGCCAAAATAGAATAATTAATGTGATCAAAGTAGTATGTATCAAAAGGAGATAGGATGAAGGTATTTCTTCTTGTTTTAGGCTCTAAAGGGACAGAAAATGAAAGTCAGGGTAAAAGTTTTCAGGCTACTGGACTAAATAAGAGTGACCTCAACCCACTAATTGTTTGCAGATTTTCTCCCTCATGTCCTCCCCTATATTCATGCTGCTTTAGTAAAATGCCCTTTGCAGAAGCCACAGGAAGCCTCCCCCATTACCTAGGGGCAGTACAGAGTAGAGAGAACTGCCCTGAATGAAATGCGGGAGAATATCTGAGAGAGATTCAGCAGTGGCATGTGAAATGCAGCTGTACTGTGCTTGTCACCATGTGGAGGAATGGTGGCCCACATTTGAATATTAAAAGACAATGCATTTGTAGCACAGACTTGAATGCTGAGATGGTTCCAGCATTCAAGAATAAAAGCATCACATAACAGTCAAATGAGGAAATGTGTGTGAACACAAATTACAGCCTGTGATTCCATGAAGACAGTGGGATATTAATGCACTGCCAGCTTTTGCAGAGGAGACTCTATAATCTAGACTCATTTTGGTGTCATAAAATGTATCCTACAGTGTAAAGATTTGCAGGGAGAAAAAAGGACAGAATTATTTTCTTCCACTGCATTCCTTCTCTGGTTTCTGTAACTCACTCTTACCTGAAGGGTATTGTGTATCATTTAAGATACCATGTCCCCATTAGATTTAAAAAGATTGAGGAACATAAAGTTGTGTTAAATGATGAGAATATCCTTAGTTTTTAAAAGCTTATGTATTTAGGTGTCAGCTTTCACTGTCTCTTTTTTAATGTCCATATAACTCTTGAGTAGCAGTGCTGTGATGGAGGAAATGGGCCCAGATTTCTATATGCAAAACCAGACACCATTCCACTGCTTAATATTGTTATGAGATCATGCTAACATATTTTAACTCTGGGCTCCTTTACTGTTCCATCAAGGTAGACATGTGAGGTAAGCATCAGTGCCCCACTGATTCCCAGCTACTGATGGACCAGGAAGTTTTAAAATTTCTCTTTCTGTGTGGTACAAAAGGACATACAAGAATGCAGAGGGATAAGGGTTACCAAGGCTATTGGAAATAACACACATTTACCATTTCCAGGTTTGTATTTGGCTTCATATGAAAGTGAAAGTCCAGAAAACCAGACAGAAAAAGACAGGTGGAAATCCCTAAGGTAACCTCTCATTTTATCAGCTCATTTCTGAAGTACCTCCAAACTGTACTGACACCAAAGCTTGTGAATTGAAGGTATTTAAACTGTGACCTCTGAGGGAGGTCTCTTCCATTTAAAACTCATTTGCAGAACTGAGGCTGCACTGATAAAAGCGCATTTTAATCTCTGATTATCCTCCATGTAAAGAATACCCTCAGTTTTGCTGTACCCATGCAAAAGCCTGATGTAGATGAAGAATGCCCCAGGCTAACTGGATCTTCCAATAGTTTACAGCTCTTCTAAGAGATGTCTAATGTTTGATGTGAGAATATGAAGAGAGCGATTAAAACAACCCGAACCTTTAAATTTGCTTTTTTTTTTTTTTTCATTGTCCTTCTGTTTTACATTTACAGATCCACTATTTTAGGAAAGACTTGAAGATTGAGAGATTATTGCAGTAGGTCAAGGAAAAGAAATCCGCAAACATTTTGCACTACTGATTCCAAAGATGCCTGTTTGGGATTTAGACAATTTCTTTTGTTTGAGTTTTTTTGTTGGGTTTTTTTGACTGCCTAACATGATGGATGAACTGGATTCATCCACTGAAATCAACAGAACTGTGTGCACAATGATGCTTTTCTAACTATGAGACAGAGAGAGGAAGGACAAACAGACCATTTGTGGCTGTGCCCAAACTGCGTCAGGATCACTGTAATTTTGCCTCTGAAGGAAAACGCAAGAAAACCAGGAGCAGGAGAATCATGGTACTACAACCATGGAGAATGGAAAAGTATATAAAAGGAAAGCAAAAATACACAAGAGTATTTCAGAAGCAGGTGCTTCAGACAGCGGTTCTTTAAACCTCTGAGGATTGTAAAATTAAATCAGACAGACACAACAGCAATCTGGTTAATTGCTGAATGAAGAAAAAAGAACTTAATCTTGCATTAGCAGTCCCCCAGCCTTGTTGAACAAAGCACTGACTGCTGCAGGTTTGAGCTTGCAGGGATGAGGACTGACACTGCTCGCATCCACGTCTGTCACATACAGGCCACGTCAGCATGGGACTGTCCTGACCCCATGGATTTTTACAGAGAACAACCTGGAGTGTGACTATTGCTCAGTTAATCTTCCCTCCGCTGTTGTTGCTTTCCTTACTGTGAATCTGGGTCTGAGCAGGGCACAGAGGGCAGACGGTGCTGCTTAAAGACACCCCCACCACTTCTGAGGTTGAATGAAGAAGCAAATGACTCTGGACTTGACTTACCTCTATTTAATGTATGTAGTGTATTCCCTAAATTTATTGATGCAGAGTTGCATCTTTTAAGGGGTTTTATCACACTCAAAGAAAAAAGGTACTGCATTACCATTTCTTTCAGGTTCCAATTAACACAGTACTGTTTATTTTGCAACATGATACTTAGGAGGATGGGGGTAATTGCTCTGAATTTGGGAACTACTTGGTATGCTTTGAAAGGACAAAGGTTTCAGACTGGAATGAATGCACTAAAGAATTTGTCATTCATGAGCAGATAACCACTTTTGTCTTTTTTACTTTTAGGATGTAAAGTTCACCATTTCCTTACAGATAATATGAAATAGGGACTATGTCTTGTGTTTAAAGTTGTACAATATTCAAGGTGCTACTGTAATAGATATATTAAATGATAATGAACTATATTAGATTCAAAACTAAGCCCTAACAGTAGACTTATTGTTTGTGTGTGGAAGGAATGTTCCTAACTGCCCCAGAAAATATCTCAAAAAGCTTCAGTGCTAAATGCCACATCATACTGAACTTTGCATTTTTATTACTGACTTGGTGCTAGCTTTTCAGATGTTCCAATCCTTCTCTCCCTACAACAGAGGGATGTAATCCTTTCTTTGAAATCAGTAATAATTTTATTTCAGCACAGAGTGATTCCAAGTGGCCGTAGTGTTTTGAAAAATGAGGGTAATCACAAAACCTGGCAGTGCTGGCCCTTTCAGCCAGAAAACTGGAACTGTTCCTGCCCTCTGCCAGGCCTCGAAGTTGTCTGTGCCTGAGTGAGCTGTTGACCTGGAGGCATTGGCAGGCTGGTGTTTGAGGGCAGCAGCCTGAGAATGCTCTGTGAGGTGCACTGCAGGTTTGATGTGTCTTCAGAGCAGTTCTGTGTGGGGTTATGGCCTGTGGAAGCCCAGTCTGGCTCACTGAATCCACTGCTCTTGTGCTTGCTGAGCTGAGCAGGATGGATTCTTCTGGATTTGCAAACAGGGGCTTGAGGCAGAACTTCAGGTCTCCTCTTCCTGTAGATGTATCAGCACATGAATTCAGATGGGGGGACACAAAACTCTAATGCATTTATTCGAGTTTTGTATGGAAGAACTAAGTGTAAAGATGGCACAGCATCACTGCAGCCATGGAATGATGACTGTTCTGCTGATACTGTGAATCTGCTGTTAATTTTTGTACATGAGCTGAGAGCTATATAGAGAAACTACACACATATTGCTGTTCCTTCAGGCAGAACCATTTCCAAAATGAAGCCATTAAAAGCCTGTTAAATTTCAGATGAATCCAGAGCAATAACCATAAACATATCTACAACAATGCTAATGTTTAAGTGTGTTTGCTAAATGGTCATTTTTTCTTACTATCTGCATCTTTTTAACAGGCACAGTGTGACTTCACAGTGGAAATACAGGGGTTTGCTTATCTGAAACCCAGTGCAGGTGGATGGGCCCTTTCTTAAAACCTGCTTATTAAAATGGAAATCCTCACTCCTTTTCTAATGAGCCACCAGAGGCTGCTACAGACGAGATTATAAAACTGTGACAATTAATTAAAATGCGATTTCTCATTGTAATTCCTTGTATTTTGGGGCACCTTCCATGAATTTGGACAATTTTGTAAGTATAAGTTAAATTAGAACTCCTAAAGTGTATCACTGTTGCAAACGAAACCACTTTTGTAGTCCAAAACTTTCAAACCTCAGTGCTTAAAATGGAAGCATAAAGGTCAGATTTAGGTGGGTATTAAGGGCTTAGTGGGACTGTCAGAAGCACTAAATTATTCTTAAGCCTTTATGTAGTGATACATTCAAAAGGTCTTTTTCCAGAGGTGCTAAACATCCTCATCTCTTGGGGAGTAGTGAGGCAATTATTGCTTTAGAGAGGTGTGTGGCACATTAATCTGTAGTATTTGATCTCCAGAGACACTCACTGCTCTTTGCAAAATGACTTGGAGATGGGAGTGCAAAACAACTTGAAATGAGAAGACAGTGCTTATAAAAAATGGACTTCAGGAGTCATAGCTTGTCTGCACGTAATTTTGTAGCTAAAGTCCTATTTAAACAGAAACAAGAAAGCCTTATTTGCTGTTGTTGGTTGCATTTCTAATTGATCTGTGGCCTGACCAGGTTGAACAGCTCCTGGCAGGAGTGGGGTTAGAGCCTTGCTTCCCCAACAAGCACCAGAACAACTAAAAACAAAGAATGACAACTTGGGCAATAAATTTCTCCTAGAAGTGCAGTAATATTACATGAAAATGAGATCATAAACATGTCCAGTAATCCATTTTTCTTGCCATAAAGGCATGAAGAATTCCTGCCATGCTGAAAAAAAGCAGGATCACTTCCCACCAAGCACTAAACCACTGCAAGGCATGCAGTCATTAGACCAACATCTAGACAAGTTACTAGTAGTAATGTTGTGGCTTTCTAATTCTGCTTCTTTGAGTGGATTCACTCCCTGACAGCTGCTTGAACTGATGCTACGCAGAGAACAGAGCAAAATTAGACCTGTAGGTCTGCAGTGTTGGTATCAAAGCCCTAAGTTGGTAGGATGTGAATATGACAGAGTCTTGCAGAAGCATTAACTTAGTTTCGGCTATACAGCAGTATTTTAAAAGACCCAAATACATGAAATCACTTCTGCATCTCCTCCAGTGTAATCAGAATGGTAGCAAAAGTCCCATTTTTTCATTTCTTGAGTGTGCCACCCTGCAATGTGGGGCTAGGTCTAAAACTCAGTAGAAAGCAAGGAGAGAATTGTGTGCCTTCAGCTTGTGTGAAGTCAGGAGATGAACTTGTTCAATGCCTTTCAAAAGACACTTAATCATATAATGTCCTCAATTTCACATCAGCATCAATCACATTACTGAATTAAAAGTGCATGCGTGTAGGGCAGGTGGGCGTGACCAAATTTTCAGGGCAGAAACTCAAAATGAGTCAAGCACTCAAGAGCCCTGTGCAACAGAGTA
Organism: Drymodes brunneopygia; assembly: GCA_013400955.1. Lineage (NCBI taxonomy): Eukaryota > Metazoa > Chordata > Aves > Passeriformes > Petroicidae > Drymodes > Drymodes brunneopygia. The sequence goes on from VZTZ01013606.1 coordinate 525,849, forward strand.
GCCTGATTAGACCATCATTATTCCCTCTCTTAGGCAATGAACACAATCCTGTTGTACATCTCCGGAAGCTCCCCATGTGGATAGAGCAAACTGTGATCTCAGCTTCTGCTGAGGTATCACTTTAAAAAAGTGTGGACAGCTGCTAAAGCACTTCAAATAAAAAACAATTTAAATGTAGAGATATTTTTCTCAGCTCGAGAATATTTTATGATGTGGTCAGTGGTGATAAGATAATCACTCACTTAAAATTAAGCCTGTCCCTTCCTGATTATCTTGGTTATTTCATCATGTTTTATTGCAATACTTTATGCACCTTTCCTTAAAGCACATGAGCACTGGTTTGAACATGACTGTAAATCCAGTTTAGAACAGAGCTCAGATCACTGAATATGTAATTGGAGTTATCAACAGAAAAGACATGTTAGTAGAGAAGATAGTTATGCATATTAATGTAAAAATGTTATACAGTTAACAGTCTCTGGCCTAGCAATGACTGTTCCATGGAATGAGATTGATTCCAAGCACAGCAATGTGCCAGAGAAAAAAACTCCAATAATATTCATGGGCTTTGGAGCAGTCCTGCAATTATTAACTGTAGTAGTTTTTAGTTATACATAGGTATTAAACTGTATTGACAGCTGGTGTAGCTGGGAGGTGCACTTAATAGGGTGAAAATCCAGTCTTAACAGAAGTTTTCTTTGACATTGTTGAAGTTTCAGCAGCAAATTCAAGGACTAAAACTGATTCAATGAATTAATTCATGTCTGAGAGCAAAATTTGACTTTCTGGCTTTAAGAACCTTTTTCTCTTTTTATACTGGTAGAAATTAACTGTACTGTCTCAAATGACTCTCTCATTGGAAATTAAACCCCCTTAGATTGTGAAGTGATTATTTCCATTGTTATAGTTGCAGAATGGGGCTAGGGAGCAACAAGGAAACAGGGAAAAGCCCCTTTATTACTGCTGAGAGACTCAGCTGTGGGCCAAAACTGTCTTTTCTTTTGTCCTTTCTGTCGAGTTGAATTCCCTCTGCAGGTGGTGCAGGGCATTCCTGAAGTGTGGCTGGGGAACAGCTGGGGATGGCAGCACAGGCACCATCAGGGACACCCAGGGGTGATGGGATGATCCTGGACAAAGCTGAGTGCACATTCACATCTGAGCCTGCACTCACATTTCTCACACTGGGACACAGTATCTCCCTTTGGAAAGAGAGAAAATTCTTGGAAGTTCACCTGAGGCAAAGCCTACTACACTTCCTTATCCACCCAAGAGAATGATTACAAGAAAATTCTTTGAACTAACAGAGGTTTCTGTAGTGGACTTAAAACAGTTAAGAATTTGTTACTTAGTTGACAAAGATTTTAATATCTAAGCAACATGGAAAAATAAGTATTTTAAAAATTATGAGAAATACTTTGATGGTTGTTAACTTTCATATTTCACAGCATGGCAGCAGAGTGGAACAAAATATCTTCTATTAATACCAATGGCAGCTGGGCAGGCAAAAGCAGGAGAGAATACTGGAGTGAAATAGTAGTGTAGAAAATTTTACCAATAATTTTATTTTAATATTGGCTGGAGTGCATCCCTTCCCCTAAAACCACTGCTCCCTGCTCTGTGGAGCAGTTGAACCAGTTAACTTTTTAGATGAAACAGATCTGGAGTTTAATCTGTTTTGTATTAATTTCTTTTACAATTCTTTCTGCATATTTTCAGATACGCAAAAAATCCTAAGTACATTAAAGCTAATGCTCATACAAGGCATCGTATCCTGCATTGTTACATTCTGCAAGGGTAGCTAGGGAGTAAATAGCTTCTATGGGTGGTATTTCATACTCTCTGCATGGGTGCAAGACAGTGAAACTCAGGCTCCAGCCTCAGCTGCAGAAAAAAGCTAAGTATGAGTAACTCCTGCCTCGATCCTCTGTGCCCAGCACAGGCTGTAGTGCTGTAAATTCAGACTGGCTGGGACTGCTCGCTCTCCCTTGACGCCTTTCCCTCCACAGAAGTTTTGCTCCATAAACAGCTCTTGCAAAATGCCAAAGGAACATTTTTCTAGGTTTCTGCCATACAAAGGCTCTGTATTCATACTCCAGATCTGTCATAACAGAATAGGAATCCTGCTCCCTTTTCATCCCTGTGGCCTTAAAACTGCCAACCCAGATTAATATTGCAGTGCAGCAATGTTCCGAGGCCTCCTAGAATGCAGAAGACTTAAAGAGTTCAGAGTTCAGGAGTCCTACAAGTTAAATGTTTGTAAAGGAACCTTCTTTCTAAAAGGTGCAAAGCCCATTTAATGGAATTCTGAACAGAAAATTCCATATTCCAGCTACCTTTCAGAGAAACATGACTTCCTCAGTGAACTATTACTGGTCAGTACATGTCCCTGCTTTCATTATTTAATTATGCTTTTAAAATTCCGTCTTTTTGAAATGAACATGTGATGGTTTTTTGATGATTGGTCTGTGGGCAAACAGAATAGAGAAAATGGGGGCTGTAGTTTAGACTGTTGCCATCATCTGTATTTCTTAGCAGCCCAAGTTGGGTTATCACTTACTGCCTGTCCTTGCCTTGAACCAGAAGGAATTGTTCTAATACAATTGTCCAAATATTAAAACTTAGTGAAAGATGCACACACAGAGCTATTAAATTCAAGTGTTTCAAAGTCTGATTCTTATAAATGTACAAGTACTTCCCTCAGGGGTCTGTCTGTAAAAACACCATTACTAGTACACAGCATAGATGGAAAATAAATTATCCTCTGGGTTCCAGAACTCTTAGCAAGTGTTCATCAGCTTATAAAGGTGAAAAATCAGATTTTAAGGTTTTTTTGTTTTTCACTTTTAGCAACAGTGACTGTGAACTGTCTTAAACCTAAACTCCAAGAACATAGTATTCTAAAACTATTAGAATGATATTGTTTAGTCACAGACCTAAAAGCACAGAGTAAAAATGGGTAAGCAGAACTGTCTTTATTTTCAGACTGAGAAATTCAAAGGATGAATGGCAGGCCCAGGGTTACCTGGGAAGCATGTCCCTTCAAAATATTACCCCAGAAAGATATCCAGATTTTAGTTTTACATTTCTTCTGGTGTTACTCCTTTTTACAGCTGTGCTTAGATAAATGGGAACTAAATTATCACTTTAGGTTTTAAAAATAATCAAGCTAAGAAATAAATATGGCTTAAAAGAACAGTATATATTAATCATGTGAGTCATAGCAATGAGGAACTGTGCTTTTCCTGTATCTTCTTCATTAAATTAAACAATTCACGTTGTGATAAGCATTTTCAGGTCAAATTGAAATCCCTCTACCACAGAATAATAAAATTGTAGAATCATTTAGGTTGGAAAGGAACTCTAAGATCATCGAATCCAACTTTTAACCCATCCATAATGCTCAAACCATGTAGCTTTTTTAGAAGTTCCCAGAACAAATACCAACACTTTATTAATCGCACAGGCAGGAAACAGTAAAGTTACTTGAAAGTGGCTGTTATGATTTTGTGACTGTACATAGATCTTGCAAAATGTTATTGGTAATATGCATCCTGTAGCCCACATAAACACTGCGAGAATAGCATGGTCATTGTTATGCTTTATAGCTGTTGTGGAAATGTCTTAACCTGCATTCATGATGATAGTGCCCATCCTACTCCCATGCCTTTTTATACAGTTGTGGTAAGATTGTTATGAAATCCTTTTGTCAGTCATGTTCCAGCTAACTTACCTATGTATAGAATTTATATATTAAACCCCCCTAATTTATACTGTGTTTTAACAGTTTGCCTGAACTGTCTATGGTTTCTAAATTTTGTAATGTGAGTGTCAAATAAGAATAATAATTAAAAAAAAAAAAGGCTCTGCTGTGTGGATTTTTTTCTTTGGTCTTATATGTAGTAAAGATTTCAATAAGTGCAAATCTACAGGATAGGCTGTGAAGAAACTCACATAGCTTTGAAACTCCAAAAATACAATGATGTCCCTGACTCTGCACAACAATTCATGAATATGTGTGTAGGCAGAAACCTGTGGTTTCAGCTCTTTCTCATTTCCACTTTACTGCTTCTCTCTTCATTCTCACACACTCAGAACATTGCACTGCATGTGCACTGAAAGGAAAGGAGGCAGATTCACAGTTCCCATAATAAAATACTTTCCCAAATAGGAGTTGTAGAATGGAAACTTCATAATAATCAGAGGAAAAAGCTGAGATTGGGCTGAGTATTTTTAGTTTGTTTCTGTAAAACTCCATGGTACAACTTTAAATGTGTTATTTTAATATTTGTATTGCTGACAACAATACAAATAATAAACTGGGAGGTACTACTAAATAAGGGACCCGTTTCAATACCAATGTACACTAAAAGACATCCTTGGTTCAAGCAGCTTAAAATGCTTTTAAATAAAGGAGGCTCAGAAGGAAACTTGTGCAGACATAAGTGGTGGAGTTCCCTTGATGTAACATTTGGCACCTGCACCACGATGCTTCTGTGAGGGTGTAGCTGGTCCTGCCCATTGTCACCGAGGGAGAGCTGCTCCATGCGAGTGGTGCCGCTGACTCCAAAGCCTGCAGAGTGGGATGTGCAACCTCTTCTCTCAGCTGTGTCCTTACTCACAGTGCCAGAGCTCTTGCCAAAGGGAACTGTTGAGTCATTGGCTGAATTTCCTGTAAACTGTGGTTTAGTCAGGCTTTCCCATGTCAACCCCCAATTCTTTATCAGTCCAAAACATTTCAATCCTCAGGAGGCCCAGTTGTGCCACAGGGAATGAGAAAAGTCCAAGTTTCAACCATCCCTATGAGCCTTTCAGTAACAGGGAGTGGATCAGCTCAGCTCAGCCCAAGGTGATCCCAGCTGGCCTATGTATCACCAAAGCGATAATTGCATAATCTAAAAAGAATAATAAAAAAATCTATTTTAAAACTTTCTTTTATAAAAATAACCTCTTGTGGAATGGAAATACAACTGTCAGTGGGTTCTCACTTTGCCTTTCTGCTGATCCACACATCCAAGCTCCTATTATCTCTTTGAATTTACACATGCCACAATAATCTGGGACACTGGATCCCTTGATCAGTAGTTGTAGTGATTTGTGAAATGAATAATATATTTTACCTGATATATCTTAGAAATTCTCCTGGTGTTTTTTCCATCCCCATTCAGTTCAGTCCCTGATAAAGAGACAGTATTGCCATTACTCTGTCCCTGAGCTCCCAAGCAAAGATACAGCTGCTCCCACACAGTCGAAGGAACCTAAAATCTCTCTGTCAGTATAAAAATCAAACCATGGAACTGTAGAAATCCATAAACAACTAAAGGCATAGCACAACTGCCGATCAGCCACCCTCTGACGCTAACCAGAGGGAGGAAAAACAAAACCAATACATCTGTAATCAAGAGAAAGCAAGCACAGCACTGAAGTTACTGAAAGCCAGGAATTTTTGGCTCTGCCTCTGAGTTTTTCTGAGGCTTTGGGCAAGGCAGAAGAGCCTTCTTTTAAATTTTGTATCCAAACAGTGAGAAAACGAGATCTATGTCTCCTGAAGAGCTGCTGTGAGGACGGATCACCTCCTGTGGTAAGGCATTTGAAAGAGGGACCTTACAAAATTGCGTTTTGGAGCAAATGGTTTGAATGTATCTTTTCATACACACAAATGTGTCCCAGCAGCACAGTAACACTGAGCTATAATGTACTCTGCTGTACAAAGCAATCTCAAACATAGTTGCATTGTGTGTTGCTCACTCCACAAGCTGTGCATACATTTGGTGTTGCAAGTCTAATTAAAGAAGGATGTATGTCCCATAAACAAAAGTAAATACCATAAGGGCTGACAGCAGAAGTGGCTGTAACTACACTCAAATGAATTTCCTGAGTTTTGTAAAGACTAAGTTTCACTAGTTTGATTCATCAGATTCCTGACTTTTAAATGGCTGTCACTTCGTGCTACATAGCCTGGTCATGGCCAGCAAATTTCTCCTGACTTTATCCTTGTCCAAGACAACACTTAAATTCCAGCTGACATTCCTCCACTGCTGTATCTCCACTGCCACCTCCTGAACAGGAAGGAAAATTAACTTCTCCCAGTTCTGCTTTTCTTATGAATGTCTGCAGAGGTGGATTTGAAAGTGCTTTGTTCAGCATACAGAGCAGGAGCTGAAACTGCTTTGCAATCTGTCTGGAGAGGCTGCGTTCTATAAAACCCATTGTAAGGCTTTTGCTTCAAAAGGAAATTTATGTATGTTTGATAGGAAGGTGGTGCAACCTTTATACACTGCTTTTCTTCTTCAAAAAGGTCCAATTATTAACTTCTGATAGCTTTATTCCTCGTTCAACCGTCAGCTGAAAACCTCTGACTGAAACCAGTAAATTTTTACAGCTCCTATTCATTGTGCTTTTACAATGCACAACAGTTATTTCCACCTTTTCTATTCCAGGCTGATGATCCTCATTCCTAACAGGAGAGAACGAAAATATCCTAGAACCAAAATTTTCCTGCTTCCAAAGGCAGTCAGTTCTGAAAGTCTCTTCCTCATTAATTTCCATTTTTCCCCACTAAGTGTGAAACCCTGTTAGAGGCCCTGTCATCCATTTATAAGGGGAGAGCAAAACAGCGAAGGTAAAATCCAGTAAAAACTCAGAACAGGCAGCAAGGCAGGGAAGGCTGACAGTGTGATCCTGTCACATCCCATCTTCTCTGCCCTGCCAGGAATACCAGCCACTGGTTTGTCATCAGCCTTCCAGCATGAAACTTTTCATAAAATCCAGATGGCCTTCCTAGACATATCTCTTGGAACAAGAAGTTAGTGAAAAATTGTAATTATGTGGTATAGTTGGCTAATATCAGGTACAGGGATATTTTCTGCCTCTTCACAGGTGCACATTCACTCTCTGTAAATTTAATTTTATGCTTCTATCTTTCTTCTGTTGCTTGCAGTCTGAGAGAATTCCTCAGACAGTATCAGTGGGTGTTGGGAAAACTCTTAACACTTGGCAGATACTACTAGTTTTTTATAAATAATAACCAATCATTTAGGTGCTAAATGAGAAACAGTGAAGCACTGGCACCGAAGTCATATTTGGCATAAATAGATTTGGTATACAATACAAATTATGAGGTTAAAAGTTTTTTTTAAATACACGGGGCATCAAATAGGTGTCCAATGCTCTGTATCTTAGTTTCTCATATTAAAAAAAAAAAAAAGAAATATAGAAAGAAGGAAAAAAACCCAAGACGGGGAACAGGATTTCCACTCTAGTGCAAACCAGGTTTAAATGGTTATCTTAAGCTTGTTGGCAAACAAATTTTAATGAAAATTTTAAAACCACAAGTACAAAAGTATGTACTCATTTTTGAACAATTTACTAATGTTATTGGAGACTGACGTTAAAAAGACAACAGTACTCATTAAATTAAATAGATAAATACCTTAGCTATTCTGGATTTTGCTTCAGCTGCAAAATCTTGCTGTATTAGAGGAAAAACTTGCTAAAAAACATTCTGGGAAAGAGTCACTGAGTTTAGAATTTTTCAGTTTACCCTTCAGAGACTGTGATTCTCCTCAGATAAAACATCGTGAGCTACTAAAACTGAAGATTGCGTTTCAGTTCAACTTTTCCCTATTTCGGGATTTGCTTTTCTTTACTTCCTAACAATCTCTCTGGGCTTATTAAATTCTGTCTGGATTGGCGATACCAAGGTTCCCTGTGCTGTCCAGCATTAACCCCGCTGTAGCTCAGGCCTGTGACCCGGGGTTTTACCTGTGCCGGGCCGTGCCTCAGCTGGATCCGCCATCCCACGCCTGCTCCGGGGTGAGGCAGACCCGCACAGCGCCCCGTGCGGCCGCTCACGGCCGAGGAGCAGCTCCGAGCTGCGGACGCCGGCAGATAAAATATTTTATTGGGTTTTTACCGTGAGCATCACACCGGAACGGCTCGCACGGAGAACTGTGAGCCTGAAGCCAGGCCTGACTGCGAAATCAACCCGCGCACCACGCTGCTCAAGCGCTGTGTTCGACGAGTTCATTAGAAGGGATTAATTGGCGCTTGGGACTAGTTGGTGATTTCTGCCCTGCTACATACGTTTGATGAGGCACCAGAGGAGGGCAGGCCCACAGCTCTGGCGGAAATATTATTATCTCCCTCCATGCTTGAACCCCTCCATGAGGTTGGCTTACAAAGCCACGGAGGATTCAAATAAAGCCGATGCCCAGCACGTGCGGTGGAACAGGATAGGACGGGACGAACAAACACCGCCCCCTCCCCTCAGAGCGGCCGCCATNTGTCTCCACGGCGCGGGGCGCATCAAGCGCTGCTTCAGAAGATGCTGAGTGGGGAGGAGGATTCTCGGCACAGGAGCTCAGTCGGGGTCCCTGCGGAGGTGCGGAGGGCTGGGGCGGGCGGAGCCGGGCTCACCCGGCCCGGCCGTGCCTGGCGCCTGCCCAGGTGGCGGCGGGGCCCGGCCCCTCCTCCCCCGCCGGCCCTGGAGGCCTCCCGGGGGAACGTGGCGTGCAAATGGGCTCGGTGGTGCCTGGGGGTGGCGGGTGTCCCCTCCAGGACCCGCGGTGTCGGACTTTGGCCATCCCAAGTGAATAAGCCTTTGACCTCCTCCGCCTGCCAAGTTTTGAGGAGAGGCATTTAGAAAGTGCTGTGTAGGCAGCTTACGGC